>JAQGAW010002048.1:0-16520 GCA_034698025.1 Phthiracarus crinitus | reverse complement strand
GACAGACAGACGGACAGACAGACAGACATGGTCAAATCCATAAGCTCTGCTTCTCTCTGAGAAAGCGAGCTAAAAAAATTTTGGTGTAATTTGTAAAAATAATAATTTATTTATTGTATAAAGATTGGTTATCCATGAATTATATTTAAAATTTCATCAATTTTTCTCATTTAAAACTATTTTTAAAGACAAAAAGTTTAAAAATAAATCTTAAAAACAGTATTATAATCGTATCCGTTCGTTACCGCTAAACTCATTACAGAGAAATTCGTTACCGCGTAGTCAACACAGCGAACTGTTATTACCGTGAAATATTTTACAGTGAATGTTCATCACAGCGAATGTTTGTTACATCGACTATTATTTACTCCTTTTAAATTTAGTTTAGAGTGGTTTGGTTAGATTAGTCGATAGATTTATCTAATTAATATTCGCTGAAATAAACATTCTCAGTAATAATAGTTCGCTGTAATGAGTTTCGCTGTAACGTATGGAATCATTCCTATGAAGTATTTAAAAAACTTGATTTTATTGCGATGTAAAATCTTATATTAAGTTTAAAGACTTCCCAGTGTACTTAAACTCGACGAAATTTCTGAATCAGAACATAATTATATCCATCATTTCTATGAATTTATATATAGTATTTTTTGCAATTTACTCACAATTAGTAATTGCAGCTCAATTTGCAATGTGTAACACTGAGTACAAAAGTACATATGATTACAATCAATAGTAATGACCATTAATTATGAACTAACTTTGTAAATGAGAAAAATATTGTAAGTCTGAGAAATTTTTGAAGATGAGATCGTTTACGATTTTAGAATTTTGGGCGAAACACGACAACACCTTTTGGTCGACAAATTAAATCGATTCTAATTTATTTATTTACTTTAAGATCACAAGTTAGAAATAAGTGTTTAGACTTCAGTTTAAATAAAAATGATTTATTAAAGTTGAAGATATTAATAGTTACAGATATAGTTGTAATAGAATATGGAATTGAGTTAATATTTCAAACAGTGAAATGAGTTAACAGATGGAATAACATCTGCAGTGAACTTTTTGTGTAATAATTAAAGGTTATATCGTAAAAGCATGTGCATTCGAGTGCTAACTCTCGGACTGCTTTTTTAAAGTTAGTCCAATAAGTAAGATAAAAATAATATGTCATGAATTGGTTTTGTTTTGCTTGAACTCTCAAATATTTTAATGCATATATAAAAGTTTCAAAATAGTATCATTCAAAATAAGCCGAATTGATTTAAAAAGAGATAAAAATAGTACATACAAATGATTATAATGGCAATTAACAACACAAAAAATTTATATTCAGAATCATTTATTTTTAGCTTACTATTTAGATGTTTGTTGTTTTGTTGATTTGTGGACGATTTCTCGTGCGAAGTATTTGCCTGTGAATATGTGTGCTTTTGGTTAAAGTTGCGCGATATTTGCGCGATCAATAACCGTGTGTTTTCAGGTAAACGATATCGTACTGTCATATATGTTGCTGTTTTGATCTCATTGGTCCAACCGATGTCAACATTCATTTGTGCACAAAAATGGTCATTCGATTAATAATAGATTCTGCTTCTGTTCTCGTGCTTCGAACAATTTCAGTTCGGATGATATCAATGTTTTGAATATGTGATGAATAACGACTGCGTTTTTGCTTCCAAACAGATTTATATCTTTTTCGTAATAAAATGTTGTGTTCCGATGACAACCAACTGTTTGTTTTGAGTTTATCGCAGTCTCCAGTGTTTTAATGAGTCGTAAATTTTATGTTTTGATTTGAGAAATTCCAGCGCTCTTTTCTTTTCCAATTGCTATGTGAAGAGTTTCAGCTTTTAATTTCAAGTCACTATGTTTTAATAGCAATAACCCATAACCCATAACCATAGTTACCCACACTCAAAACCTCTAGGGAGGGGTCAGATCCATAAAATCTCAGTTTTTAAGGGGTGGTCAAAACTCATCGGATTTAAACGACAATTTTATTGGCCTTCGGTCCAATTTTTTTTTAAAATTTTTTTTCAAACTTTTTTCTCGATAAAAGTCTAAACCACGCCTAAAACTATGAATTTAAACTATAATTTTTTAAAATTTTTGTCAAAATTTAAAGGGGTCACAAAAACACATCGGTTTTGATGCACAATTTTTTTACATTTGACAAAAAATTTTTCAAAATTTTCAAATTTTCTCGTCCTAAAAATTTTCCAAATTTTGTGTGGGGGGTGTCAACTTTTCCAAAATTCTATGGGGGGTACCTCTGGGTAACTATGGTAAGTTAAAAGTAAAATTTTTAAATCGATGAATAATATGCTTAAATTTTTTTATTTACTTACAATTTGGAGTAATATTTATCGCGATTAAATACTTTACTTAATTATTTATGTTTAAAACAAAAAATATATTAACCGCTTATTATCACCGCAAATAAATCTAGGATTTCTTTAATATGATTAAATTATTATTGAAGATTATTGAAGAGGAAAAAACTAATATTAAAAAGAAAAAACTGTCAAAGAAAATAGTCAAAAGATTATTCACAGAATTTTTTCCAAAGATTTATCAGAGAAAGTTTTATTCGTTGATTATATCAAATGTTTATTTGTAACATATGCCGTAAATTATATACAGATTAAGTTCATAAACAAATTTAATAAACTTAAAATACTGGTAAATAATTAAAAGGCAACTAAAATGATATGATAATTAAATAAATGAAGTTTTACACTCAGGTCTGTTAACATTTTGAGGCCAATTGCAAGCACTATTGACTAAATCCCAAATTAACTGCGGATCGCACTGTTCTAAGTGTGCCTCACCGTTGAAACACCAATAATACTTATTGCAATCTGATTCGTGTGCAACATATGCTGCTGTGGTATGAGAACAATCCGGATGTCCTATAACTACTTTAGTAGTTGTTGTTGAAGAACTGCGTGCTGTGGTTACTGAAGATTTAGTACTTGTTGTCGAAGACTTTGTGGATCCAGTTGTAGCAGCAGTAGGCTTAGGAGTAGTAGTAGTAGTGTTAGTCGAAGTATTACTACTTCCTCCAACAAAACCATTGAATATTTTTGTGAACTCATAGTCAGCCTGACTGATACTGGAACAGGTGGCTGATATACCGCCACCAGCGCAATGTCCATTATCACGACTAACAGACCAAAAAGCTAAATGACCTATTTTTTTACTGTTAGCCCATTGAACCAATTGTTTGGCATGAGTCGTATCGAATATTTTGCCATTAAAATTTCGACCCAACATCGGAGTAACGCCTAACATACTATAAAGATCAGAACTAGTCTTCGATGGCCAAATCGCTTTCATTTGATTGATAACGCTTTCAGCTGCTGCTATGACAGCATCACCCCATGAAGACTTACTCGAACCAAACTCCATGGTCATAGGGTTGACAATATCTACTTTAACGCCATGCTGTACAGCATTTTTGAGCACATCGACTCCTAATTGAGCGGTAACTCCATAATCGTCTCCCTGAACCATCAGAGTGTAGCTCACTGTTGTCGATGATCTTTCCTTTTGAACCTGAGCTAAAGCTTGGTTCATAATATCCACATTTACCGAAGCTTCGATGTCAATGTCAAGATGAGTGCTTCCGACGGCGTCTAAAATTTTTTTGTAAGCGGTAGCGAGAGCTGAAGCCGAGCCACAACTCGCTTCTAAGTAAGGACCCATTGCGCCGCCGGTAGAAACGATTACGTCTCCACCCATCGCTTTAAGTTCCTTAATTTGATTTATAATGTGTTCATCATTTATAGGTAACTCTCCCATCCATGTCGGTTCACAACCTGAACTGCCACCCAAAGCGAAAGCGAGCGTAAAGTATTTCGATCCTGTAGTTTTCGCTATTGTCGCCAATGTGTCACCTTTTTGTGTCACATCAATATATGGCGCAAACTTTGGCTCTTTTCAAATAAAATATGATATGTTTACTATTTATTCATTAATTACTGATATGTTAAATATTACCAATCACTGCTTTGCTAACACCTAATAAATTAATTAACATTAAACTTAATGCGAAAGCAGATAAATTATTCATTATTAAAATTATGAAAATTTTTATTTAAGTTAACTATATATTTCATGTAACGATAGCCAAATGGTTAACCTTTGTGCGTACAACTCAAATATAGTATGCAAAAGATTATCACTCAAATAGGTTGTGAAAATGTCATCTGTAAAACCGTGCTTAAGATAATTATATTGACGTAACACACTTAAGGTAAAAAATTGTTATTCCTATCTTGTATATGAAAACAAATTTTTGTGTTACAGTTAATACAACCATGAGCTTACTGTAACGAAACCTACAGTGTACTGTATAACTATTGATGTGATTGTCGATCACAGACCGAATATGACCGCCCATATCACACATCGTAAATCACTACATAATTTATAGCATAATCCCGTTTATATATTTAACAGAAAACATTATGGAAATATTATTTAATCGATATACGGTACAAACTGATATAAAATAAAACAAAACAGTATGATTGCATGTACGGTAATATTTAAATTTATATAACATATACGGTAAGACACAATTAATAAACATAACTTAATATCTTCTATAATGAATAATAAGCTTGTATTGCTTCGATATGTTCTGCTTTTTTAGTTCCAAAATTATTGATGCGTTTGGATCTACAAAATTCTCTCAATATATTCACAGTTAAAGTTCCTAACTATAAATAAAAAACATGTAAACATCACTGTATTAATATACTGTATTCCTTAATACCTTTCCATCTCTCGCAAGTTTTTCTAAATTATCAGGAATTTCAATCTTTTTGTCTGAAACATTTGTAACAATACCACCACATAATTGATTTAACTCTTTTAAATGGTTGCCAACCTTACGATCGATATCATGATAATTTGGTTGGGTTTCGTGATCGTTAAACTTGTCGACGTTATCAAGATTTAGTGCCAACGCTTCAATTGCTCGCCAATGTGTTTGTAAAACAGGATTTGGAAAATTATTTGGATCGTAATTAAAGTGTAGTTTCTTAATAATATCTTTCGCTTTATCCACCACTTTATCTTCTACTTTGAAAACGTGGGCATTTTTTAGTGGAACATCACGAATATCCTCTTGATATGGCAAGTAAATCACGTGAAAACCACCAGGTTTTGACTTTTAAAAACGGTATTTGTTTAATTACTCAATAGAATAATTTATCAACATATCTAACGTTAAATAACTATAAAACACTTTGAAAGATATACCAACGATTACTTACTAAGCTTTTGACCTCAATTTGAGGGTAAAGCGCGACCAACCGAGGAGTGGCAGTCGAGCGCAATACGAACCGACAAATGGCCACTTTGTCCCTTTCAGTGCAACGCTTTAACAAACAATTAAACAAACATGTGCTGCCTTTAATTGAAGTCTCATCAGGATATATGAAATGACCAGGTTTTAAATGTAAATGGGTTTTGATTGCAGATCTAGGTTTAAATCCTAAAAGTGAAATACCGGGACAATCAAAATCGGTCTTAATATCCTTCATAACATTTTGTGACATATAAATATTTTCGCGTCCAAATACAAAACGTTTATTAGTGTCATCAGACGAAACCAAAGCTCCAGTATCTGTTGACCAGCGTTGCGTCTCTGTTACGATTTCTTCGTGGTTTTTCCTATTTATCCTCACAGGCGTCGGTTTACGCGCTTCAAGAAATAAACTGTACACATATACAGATATTGACAAATCAGTAAATTCATTGGATTGTTGACCATTTGGAGCCAAACGAAAAGGAATAGAGGCTAACATACGCTGTTTAAATGACTTGCTATACACTCGATTCATTAGATCCGATGGCATGCAAAGTGCGTCAGTTTTTTCATCATTTAAATGAGGAAATATGTGCTAAAATGTATTATTTACGTATTATTTAATAAGATTATGATAATATCATTGTGTTATTACCAAATAAAAGCAATCATAATTAAAATGTTTATTCGAGACATTCGATAGAGGAATGAGTTGAACAATAATTCCGTTATCCTTCAAATCAGATGCAAGTTTTAGCGCTCGATTTCTTCTCTGTTTAGCTTCGGTTGAATTACCAGAATGTGGCTCATCGTTACACGTAAATAATATTAAATGTTTTGATTGGAATTTTGATTTACTATGGTTTAAATACAGTAATCAAAACAATAATCAAAACAATAATCAAAACAATAATCAAAACAGTAAAAATCGATTACCTTTTGTTAAACATTAGAAGTGATGTCCAGAAAGCGTCTGCAATCGAATACTGATCATTATGACCAAAATTGGAGCTAAACTCGCAATCATTGGCAACCAATGATTCCAATTCAGTGATAATATCGGCATTAACTTTGTTTAACTGTTGAACGATGAATATATGGTTAAATTGATGTGAATTAGATGTTAGTTGTGTTCCATAGAGAATGACAGCGATCTCATCACTGGACGAACGAATGGCCACATTCTTCATGATAGTTGTCACAGAATTGATGGCTAATCCGAACGAATTGCTATCAAACATTTGTTTTGTGGCATCGATTAACATAATCGTACCGCGTTTACCACCAAATAGCTATATATGTATGATTATATGGTTATATGGTTATATGGTTATATGGTTATATGACATACGCTATAAGCCTGTGACTCGTCATCGCTGTCATCATCTAAGAAGTCCATCATTCACTTACAAAACAATACAATTAATGAGTGATGCAATAATAAACATAACGCATATTACAATTTGTGTTTAACGTTCAGAGTATTTGGTACTGGAGTCAAGTGCAGACACCTCTAGTGGAGACATCTGCTGATTTACTCTTTTTAAACTTTTAAATTTACTATAATAATTACAATTAACACTAAAAATATGTTTTAGATATAAATAAAGCTTTACATTAAAATGATAAATACTGCCAAAACAAAAATGCCTAAATACTAGCAAGTTTTGGCTATTTATGTAAAAATCATGATTATCATAGCAATATATATGTTGCCATAGAAGTGGCAGCAAAGCTATCAACGGTGGCTGCACTTGACTTCAGTACCGAGTATTTGTGTTGTGATAAAAAGTAGTGTAAGTTCGGTCGGTAACAGGTAACAAAAAAATACTAAATTCGGCAAAGTAATCATATTTTTAGCTTTATAAACAACAAGATTAAATGAAGTAATTTTTAAAATTTTGTAAATTGTTTATATGACGCAGGATTTGAGATATTCATATTGTCTTTTAAAAATTAAAAAAACACTTTTTTGTCCTAAAAAATCTTAAAATATTACCCTTCCTAAAACTCATCAAATTTGAGTTAATTTGTATAGAATTTGGGTAATTCGGTAACATAAATATAATTTTCGGTTATTCGGTAATAAACATTAAATTTGGTAAAATTCGGTAAATTTGATAAAATAAAAATGGACACATAATATTTGTTCTATGTTGCAATACTATAATAATAAGTATCAAAGCGTTCAGAGAAAGAGAAAAAATTCGGTATTTACCGAATTATCCTATCCCTAGTGATGACATTATTATCATTAGTATTGCATTTTAAACAATTTGCGAACACTAGAGATGGGCGCCGATACGATCATAAATATTTTGTGCGTTTAATATTTTTACGTTAACTTCGATAACTTAAACTCAAATTAATTATTTATAGTGCTATAATAATTCAACAATACATTTCTTAATTATTTGTGTATTGTATTTGACTAGTAGTAGTCGGACGATGTAGGTTCGGACAGAAGTGTGCAGCGATAACGTTGACCACTGATGAGGAAGAATACGAAGAACAACGAGAACACGAGACCACTAACGTTACCACTGTTCACGTAAGAGAAACCTATGCTTAACATAGGCAATGAGAACGCATAAGGAATAAGCACGCAATTAGCATACAAAAAACTTTAATAACGATATAATAGTTAGCATTGAAATACAGTGAACGTGAAAATCAATTTAATGTAAACACATTGAAAGTTAAGTATTGAGTGACACGTGTAATACATTAATACAATGTAATGCAAAGTAATGACTAATATGTAATACAGCAATAGGTTATAATGTGTAGATTATTGCTGACTAACTATTGAAAGGAATTGTGAGTCACTGTACTTCTAGAAAGAACTAGAAGCACAGTAAAAGTATAAATACGTTTAACAGTTAATAGTGATGTGATTGAAGTTCACATACATTATAATTTGTTATTAAATAATTGAACCTAACATTATAGTGCTGTTGTATGCCGTTCTGATGCTTACGCTATCCAAATAGAACGTGAGGTGCAGAGCATACGAGTTGATCGCTGTTAAGGAACGACAAAACCCGAATCGAGTGATGACTGAACACGTGCTATAATCGACTAATAAATAAATGAAATTAACAAATGAATTAACTATTATCCGTCTGTTTCACGGTATAACCAAATGAACTGATTAACACTTGTCTCGTGATTAAATCAAGTTAAAATTAAGTTAATAAAATTAACAGTTGTTTCGTGTGATTAAAATAAAAGGTATTTATTAATAGTAATTGCGTTCAAAAACAGTATCAAAACATGAGCGACTTATCAGCAAACCCTTCGAAGTGGTGATGAGGCGACAGTGAATTTTATGTCTGGTTCCTTCCCCTCCTATTATTTCCTCACTAAACTATTGCTTCGAAGAATTTAACAAGAGTTTAGTGGGGAAATAATAGGAGGGGAAGGAACCAGACATAAAATTCACTGTCGCCTCATCACCACTTCGAAGGGTTTGCTTATCAGTCGAAAGTTTAAAACTCAACTAAAGTTTAGTACATTGCGAACGCAATTATTAAAATGTGAAAACAATAATTAATAATTTATACTAAAACATGTAACATATAATGATTAATAATAAGTAAAACTTGTGAGTAACATATAAAGCGAGTGATTAATAGGGAAATACATAGTAATCAACAAGAGCTTGAGCCCTATCGCGTGAGTTATGTGTTTGGCGCATAACAGTGCTTTAGAGTGAAGGCTAATGCTTTTCAACATAGCGATGCCAGACATCCGCATATGGAATATACTATTTAGATCTCATAAGTTAAGCAGTGTAGACTATGCTAAGACTGCATTAACCATTTAGAAAAAGTTATATGCAGCGACCATTTAGACCACTGCCTCATATTCACGATCACATTGATCGAGAGAGGCTTTACTCTGTGCTCTCTCACTTAATTTGAGTGCAGTATGCAAAATAATGATGGAAAGGGGATGAGAATACTGCAAACTTTCTCTAACCTCCCTTCACTTATTTAAGTCATAAAACACTAAAATACCTCTTAGTTAACTGTCATCTAACTCATTACTTAGTCTTACTAAACCCTTAAAGTAAACTCTATTCTAAACTATTCTTATTCTGAAAATTATCTTCTCTGTATTTTAACTTAACTTTAACTTATAAATAATAAATTTTATTCAGCATTAAACAAGTTTTAATGATTTCGTAAATAATTAATTGAAGTGAAAGTTCAGTTGACACGAAATAAGGTTAGCTCGTCTGTCGCCTGAAACAAATTATGGAAACTTTAAAAAATTATCAAAATTTAAATTAGCCTTACAATCCTTACAATATTATTTTTTATATAAAAAGTAAACATTTATATAGTCATTTTTTGTTTAAAATTATAAAAAACTTTTTTGTAGATTTTTGCGGACAATCCGCGGATAAATCATTCATTAGGATAACAAGGGAAATCAGGATGGATTCGGGGCATGAAAAAGGGCATTTTCGGGTCGAATTCTGACTATAATTGAATATATTTATCAAATCTATGATATTTCGAAACTTTTTTTTGAAAAAATTTCTGGTAACCAGGAGTTTTTCCTTTCAAAATTCGTCTAATTTTAAAGACAAATTTTTAAATTTTTGTTATTTCAGGCTTATCGGGCGAAGTGCGAATTCAGGGTATTCGGTCAGAAATATGTGTTTTATTTACTTAATTTATACTATAAACCGTGTTTATAAGTTTCGCAAAAATATATTAACTATCATGACTCTGGCGAACTCATGACCGAGATATGTTGTCCTTAATCATTAAATAATGATCCGATTCTCATCCGACCCTAACTAAAATATGATAAATCTGCTTCTCATTCAATCCTCATATAAAATAATTTCACTCATCTATTCCGCAAAATATGGCTAAAATTTGTAAGCATCTCATCCGCACCTGCTTAGTTCCGCATCCGCGCCCTTCTCTTGTGCACATGTTAATTATTATTAATTAAAAAGTAAATATGTCAACAAGCAGGTTAACCCGACTGTTTGTTTCGAGATACTATTTATCATTTCTCGGTTCTGTTCAGATTTCATACACTTCTGATCTGTTAACCTGAATAAAACCGAAAACCCGATAATTAATTTTGTATGAAATTTAGAGAATTATATATTAATTTTGACTTTATTAAATTTCAAATAAGAATCTTATAAGCATCTAATATATTCAACATTTTAATTAATAATAATAATGGGAGTAAGTTTAATCTCACACAGGCTAGCTTGAGCTCAATTCAAATTCAAATAAAAATATTAATATAATTCATAAGCAAAAAGCTCAATATATAAAGGAGCTTAGATTTCTAAGCTCAAGCTCAAAAATTTATACTTTAGCTTGAGTTGATTTTTAAAAAAGTGCTATTAAACTTATGTCATTGAAATATTTAGCAATATTTTGAGAAAACATCAAAATTCAAAGGAGAGAAAATTGACAGATTGCTTAGTTTTAAAAAATAATTACAATTTTAAAAATGATTTTAAAAAATATACCGTTAAAAGTAGTCCAGCAATTAATATAGTAGAAGAAATTATTTTTAAGCAAATTATTTATAATATATCTCCAAATACGCAAATACCATCGAGATATTTAATTTAAGATTATGTTATTAAATAGTTTGAAGATAAAAAAATTATTAATTGATAAAATTTCAAAAAATAATAACAATATTGCAATGTTCAGATATTTGGACACCTATGACAGATAAACCTTACTCTACAATTACTGCACATTTTATTGATAATAATCAAAATTTAAATTTTATTTTAATAAAATTTTATTATGTGCATTACCAACTGTTGATTAATGAATTTTTATTAAAAACTTTTAATTATTATTATATATTTGACAAAATTGTGGCTTTAACATCAGACAAAGTGTTAAATAATATTAAATTAATAACAGTAATTAACGATTTATTTTGAGAAAATGGAAAAAATTTTGTCATGTGCCATGTTTTTGCCCATGTAATAAACTTAGGCATAATTTATGAAATTGAAAAATTTCATCAATTCTTTCAAATTTAACAAATATTGCACAAAAATTTATAAAATCAGCATAACATATGCAAAAGTTCGAAGAATATGCTAAAATGTTTTTCTATTTAAAGCTTAAAAGAAATATTAATATAAGATAGAACTAAACTTACAAAATGCTTAATAAAAAAATTATAAACTTTTAAGCTAAAATATAAGCTCACACTTTTCTGTAATTATGGAAGCTCAAGCTCGTGTCGAAACTTTTGAGCTTAATCACATCGAGTTAAAGCTCAAGCTCAGCTATATTGAGCTTTCTCCCATCATTGAATATTAATATTTATTAATAATATTGAAAATAAATTGTAAAACTCATAGATATTATATTTGATACAAGTTTTGTGCTTTTCGATTATTTAACTTTTTTTACCAATTTTAAGATATGTCGGTTCGGGTCGGTTTGAAGAACTACTAACAGTGAACATCTTTATTAAAAAGTATTATAAAAATCAAAATTTGCGTACGAATATATGGTAAATGGTACATATAAGAGGCAGCTATATTAGAGGCAGTTATAAAGAACTTAGATTTTTACCATAAATTATGTCCGTTAAATAACATATATTAAGTATACAAGTAAATTGAATTTTTAGAACCCGACTGAACCCGAACCCGAACCGACAAAACCCCGAATGATTGTATGCGTACCCAATTTTGCGGTTACCCCAACCCCAAATTAATTTTATAGTTTAAAATGCATATTTTCAAATAATTATAATGAAAAACTTTAAAAATTTGTAGAATTTTTAATTGTCATTAAAATTTAGCTTATAATTTAGGTCTTAATTATAAAAATTGGTTGTTTTTTAATAATTCCTTCAAGAAAATTCCTTTAAAATTTTTAAACCCAACCTGACCCGAACCTTACCAGAAACGACAAATTTGTCTGGTACCCGACCAGAACCCAAAATTTTGGGTACCGGATTACAAGTCTAATTTGTAGTTTTATATAGTATATTAAAAATATATAATACTCTAAATTTAAATGAAAATATATGGATTTTTTATCAAAATAAAAATTTTTTATCTCAAAAATATGTAAATTTTCTAAAATTATAAATATCTAAGATAAAAAAATGAATAAGTTTTTTATCTTAGATCTTTATAATAAACATAACACATTAGATTTTTTTGTCATTTTATTTTTAATTTTGAATATTAAAATATTTTTAAAATGGTTTCCATATCCAGTAATGTAAAAACCAAGAAAAATATCTCTTTGAGTAGGGCAATTTTTAGGTAACAAAATAACAATAAAAGAAATAAATTTTTTAAATTTAAAATAAATTCAAGTTTTAATTTTTTAAATAAATTACATTAAATATTTAGAGATATAATTTATTTTGAGATATCAAGTAATAAATACTTGATTTAATGAAAAAAATCTATTTAAAAATTTAAAATTATGGTTAAAACTTAGACAAAAAATTTTAACAAAGATATAGACATTGATTCATAAGAATAAGTATAAAGTGTTTTCAAATCCACTCACGAGCGCCTGGGGAACTGCCCCCTCAGGCCCTGCGAGTGCCCTCTATTCGTCCCGTAGAACTGGGCGAGGAGTTAGTTGCCATTAAATTTTAGTTACAAGTTACTTTTAAGACCCTAAAAAGGGCCGTTTTATATTTTTTTGAATTTACATATTGCTTTTGACAATTTGGTTAACAGAAAGGACATTTCCAAAGTGATTTTTGTATCAAAATATGCGATAAACTATATTATACTTGTTTTTCGTTCTTGTTTTTTAATTGAGAACATTTTTTGTGCACTTTTTAATAACAGGTAAAACAATACAATTTTTTACTCTAGTTATTTGGCAAATTTCACATAAAACTTTTGGCAATTGTGAATCAAAATTGGTATTGATATTAGCTAGTATTAATCTAGCTGTCAAAGTTTTTCCGAAACCACATCACCTTTGTATTCTTACTTCAGAAGCTGAAAACAATTGTTAAAAAAATTATTATAAATTTATATTCTTACTTATAACACGTTTTATTAGTGTTGTGACAAGTGGTGATAAAACTTTTTTTATATTTTTAAGACAATGAGATGCAAATGGCTGATCATTTTCTGATAATTGATTTATATCATTTAAAATATTGATTGTTAACCATAATCTATCCAAGGAATTGCCATTTTTATGTCATTTTCATTTATTTTGTTAATGTTTAAAGGATAAATTTTTTGAAACCATTAACTATATATTCTGGTTTAACATTCATCCATAAATTTTCCAATATCAATGCAAAATCAATCTTTGAAATCGAAAACTATTTATAAATTAAATTAAAGTTAAATATTTTAATATTACTGTTCTATTGTGGATTTTAGTATTAAATTCAACTGCCGAGTACCATAGCTTTTTTACAGGAGCAAAAAATCCAACATCTAGTGGATGAAGTAGAAATATATGTTTTGAATTAGCTGGGAATTATAACATTATTATATTCAAGGTTCTGGCTAGCATAAAAACTTCAATATTTGTGTGAGATGAATGACCATCAACAATTAAATAAATTGGTCCATTGTAATTAGGAATGTTATTGCTTGCTACTTTAGAAGCATTTGGATAAAATACGTTTTCCAACCAATACAAAAAATGGTGTCATCATCCAACCATTTATCTTAAATTTGTAAACGTCTCCATTCCACATTAATGATTCATAAGGCATATTTTTTTAACGGTTGTAAATTAATCACCATTAGCTAATTGTAATCAAACTTTTATACTATCGAACAAAAATTAAAAATTTTTTATTACCATTAGCACAAACATGAACAGTTGTATATTCATGTGAGTTGTTAATGTAAAGTTTTGAACATTTCTAGATCCGCGTGGTGCTATTAAATTTTTATGAGTTAGAACAGTTGAAAATCCAGCTTCATCAGCATTCCATAAAACATATTTCAATGTTGTATTATTAACGTTCTAATAAATGTAAATCTTCAAAATATTTTCAATCTATATATTTTATAACTCAAACACATTTGTTAGAAAACCAAATAAATCATCAATATTTAGTTTAGATGCAGACATGACTCTACTATGGTGAATTTTTTTCGCTTTTCTACGTAAAATATTTTCTTTGTGTCGCATTAGAAATCGTGTTACCCATAAAACATAAGGACCTTTGGCTTGAACGTTTTTCTTTGCTAAATATTCGTAAACCAATTTAAATAAATCATTATTAGTTAGTCCAAAACCGCCGTCAGCTAACATTTTAATACAATCAACCAATTCTTTTATATCTATTACACTTAACATTCACGGTTTACCAGACTGATCAAGAATAACCTACATTTTTAATTAAATATTAATAAATATCAAAATTAGAAAACTCCTAAATAAACCTTTTTCACAACTCTTTTTTGTAAAGGTTTGTGCAAAACATTGTGCAATTCTACGCAATGACATTGGCACTCCTTTAAATTATGAGCTTTTTTCAAGTTCATATTGCAACAAAGCACCGTCCAATTGAAATTTAGAATCGCCTTAATTTTAATTAACCTTTAAAATTTAATAATAGATTTATCAAAATAAATATTATAAAAATCAACCCAATAGTCATATTACAAAATAAATAATATAATAATCAAGTCCTAAAGCCTTAATTAAATTAAAATAAAGTTTTTATAACTTTTAAATATTTTTTGAAAATCAATGTTTTATATTATTCTAGATGAAATCATAAAATAACCATTATTTAGTATAAATTAATTTTAAATATAATTTATTTAAAAGTAAAAACTTTTCTCTTTTGAAATTAATTTTTGTTTTGCGGTTAAATTTTATTAATTTTAATAATTTGAAAAAATTTTTCAAGTTTTGTAAATTATAAAATTGTTTCTTATAGGGTTGGGAATGAATATGGTTCGGGATTAAAATTTTTTAACAAGTTATAAGTATTTTTTATATTTATTTTAGTTTGATTTTTTCAAATATATATTTGATGCACGCCTGTGATCACATTTACGCGACACTCAACTAAAGTTCATTAAAAACTTATTAAACTTTAGACAGCACTTCAAAATTACATTATTGGAGACATGCGCTACTGTTACTAACATTACAAACTTATTAAAAACACCTCACATTTATGTTTTGTACAGCGATTGAATAGTCGCATATTTCGTATTCAATAAACATTATTAGATTTTACATTATATTTTCAATTATTTAATTGATATTTTAATTAGTGATCTATTGATCCAAATTTAGTTATATAAATTAATTAATCATTGTTTAATTTGATTCATAGATCTTTAGATCTAATTGTCATTTATTTGTCGCGATATTTCTCATATCAATTCAATTTCTATTTTGATCACTATTTCATTATTCATTAAACTTTACATTTGATTTTCATATTCGTTTCAATTCATCAATTTTGGTCAGCAATTCATTTGTTCGTTCAATCAATTGTCGTTTACAACAATTCAATTCATATCTATTTTTGTTCATTTGTTATTTGGTTATTTCGCTTATTTGGTATTCGCTTTATTCGGATCCGTTCATTCGGTCACACTTCTGTAGATCTCCGTACAAACCCCTAGCTTCGGCTCGAGTTGTGGTCATTGGCGTAAACCATAGGACTTAACCACTTCACTGGTGGAGGTTTAGGTTTCAGAAGTAAGAGAAGATCGTATGAGCGACACTGAACAGGAAAAACAAAGGTTAAGAGATCTCCATCCACGGTATACACAACTACAGAGACAACGTTTAAAGAGCATTAAATCAATTGACGGTATGACGGAAGCGGAAATGAAACAAAAAATTAAGGATTTGATGGCAGAAAAAGATAGGATGGCTAAAGAAATGAAAAAAGATAAAGATAAAATTGATAACTTGACTCAACAGAATAGAGACGATAGGATCAACGCGTCAAAAGATATTGAGTCACTAAAAGATGCGATAATCACAATGAAAGATACATTGATAGCAATGAAGGATCAAATGACTTCAAAATTTGATATGTTTGATACAAATCTAAATGTAATTTTAGGTCAAACTAACTCATCAGATTTAAACGACAATTTTTTTAATTTTGACCAAAAGCGTATCAAAATTTTCTATTTATTGCGTCCTTGAACTTTCAAAATTTTGGAGAGGGGGGTATACGGGGGCTAGACCTTCCC
>JAQGAW010002047.1:0-16522 GCA_034698025.1 Phthiracarus crinitus | reverse complement strand
TAACATCAACATCATTATACACTGTATCTCATTGATAATGCATGTGAGTTTGAACAGTGTTCCTAATTTCTTGACATTTTAGTCGTATGCTTAACAGCTTGATTGGCAGTTGGCTAACGTGTGACTGAGTTTATTATCGCACGACAACATCGCTGTCAAAATTAAACTTTAATTCATTTATGTTTTCCATTATTTTGATTTCAGTGAGGAATACGTCATGGTTTATAAAACTCTCTCTTTTAAAGCGGATCTTTAAAAGATAAAAAGTTAAAATAACACATGATTCGAATGCGTTATACGTATAATTCATTGACTCACATATATAACATCATATATCATTTGCTGAGTAATTTGTTGATCACATTTAATTTTTAAACATTTTTAAAGCTATTTTTTATCACCCTGTGATGCGTATTAAATTTTCTGTATTATATTCTATTGATATTAAAAAACTATCTGTCATTGTTTTATTAAACTAGATTTTAAGCCCGCCTTCGGTGGAAGAATAATAGTATAAGATTAAAATAAAAACAAAAAACTAATAAATTTAAAATCGAATGAATCATTTGTACCCCACCCTAAGCCACTCGACTCCACCTTAACCTAATCGGCAACACAATAGACCAAACAGAACCCACCCGATGCAACTCCACACCACTCGCGTACCAGACCTAACCCAAAAATGACCAATGCCTAAGTTTACAATTTTATTTCAAACAGCGATAGTGTTCAAAATTATATTTACGCATTTAATTAACGTTTCGTTGTTTACTACAACTTTCGTTCATTTCAAAAATATCAGTGATCAGCAATTTTCAGTAACACTTGTTAATTAATTTATTATTCAATCATTATAACCCATACCTTTATTATAATCAAAAAATAGTATAAAAGTTAA
The DNA here is from genome assembly GCA_034698025.1 of Phthiracarus crinitus. Taxonomy (NCBI): domain Eukaryota; kingdom Metazoa; phylum Arthropoda; class Arachnida; order Sarcoptiformes; family Phthiracaridae; genus Phthiracarus; species Phthiracarus crinitus. The sequence goes on along the minus strand of JAQGAW010002047.1, from coordinate 15,624 downwards.
ATGACTGCTTGCTTTCAATTCAAAAATCACTAAATTCGACCAAACCTGACATATTATGTCACATGTGTTCGCAACAAACATGTGTTATTTGTTTCGAACCATCTCTTCGTGATATCCCTAATGTTTTTTGATAATTAACAATCTATGCAAATACGATTCGGTTATATTTATGAATAGAATTTGCGAAATAATATTTGTTTTTAACAAAATTATTGCAAAATTTTACTTCAATTAAATAATAGATGTTATTTAACTAAAAACTATCGTAACAAACTAATGCAAGTAATTTTCCATTGAATCCACGAAAAGTAAAAATAAATTGTATTATATCAATAGTATAAGAATTAACACATAAGTATTATTTTTAGAACTAAATATACAAACGTATAAAGTATGTTAAGAGAACATTTGTTAACTCCATTTGTAATCATTGTAATCTATTCGATTGTAACAAATTGTGCTTTTGATAACAACCGCAGGGGTGAGTAATAAAATTAAAAATTGAAAGTGGCTTATAATCTATAGATTTTCAATCGATCCAAATCATTCGATTCAAAGAATTAAACCTTTATTTTTTTACAGTAATTAAACTTAAACATTGATTAGTTATTGATTATAAACAAATTATTAGATGAAAAACATGATGAATTGGTACACCGTTTGTGCACTCATCGGTCAATATTTACGCGAAAAGAAATCGAAACCGTAAAAAATTACATTCAAAATCGATTTTATAACGACGCAACAATTAAACCCCAGAAACCCCCGTGTCGTGAGTTAAAAGTTTATCGAGACTTTAAATGCCTGACACACTACGAAAGGGTTGAATGGGTGAACGCATTTCTAAAGTTATATTCTAACGGCTTCATCGACAATATATCGTACCCTCACGGACGTTATTGGATATTTGTTCATATGATGGCAGAAGGTATACCATGGCATAACAAAATTCTTACTGTCGCTCAACACGAAATCGAAAAAATAAATCCTAGGGTATTAAATCCTTACTGGGTAATAATTAGAACATTTTTTGTTAAATTTCACATTTGTTTGATTTACCAAATTATTTATTTAGGACACGACACTTGATTTTGGAGCGCCAGAAAGGAGCATTGTTTGGGACTATATCGGTAGCGCAGGTAATCGTCGCAATGATTATTGTATACCAGAGGGACCGTTCAGTAATCTAATAGTGAAAAATCCGACGCCACATTGTTTAAAGCGTCAATGGAATAGTGACGGCACTATTTCCAGCTGGTAGTCTCCAGAAGTATTAACATATATGCTGCAGCAAAGTTTCGGTTCGGTTGCAAATCTAAATCCATTATCTACTCCACAACATTTCAAAAAACATATAAATTCTGGTGGTTATTATGGCGATCATTCTTTTATTTGGTCCCCTAATGAGTATGTAAAGCCTACTAAATATAATATGTTTTTTATTATAGCCTCTACATGATAACATTTGCTACATTTTTGTTTCATAAGCTATAAGTCTGTATTTTTGTATGTTCAAGAATCACATAAAAATGACTCGTTATACACGTTTTAATGCTATTTTGTTAAATTTTTAAAACTATTTATAACGCTAATTTTATACAAAATAAATGCTATTATTTTTAGGCTCGATTAATTATAATATATTTTAGTGGAAATTTATTTCATGTTAATAAAGTCATATTATGCCCGTTACGATCTTAATTGATTTTGTTTTCAGAAAATAATTTATTTTTCTATAGCCCAGTATTTTGGTTGTTTCATAACTTCGAATTGGGTCGTTGAGAGTCAAATGGCAATTTCAAAGTAATATAACACTAACGCCAATAGAATATGGTGAAGACGGGAAGCACGTGCCACCGTATGAATGCCCTATGAATGGTAGTATGGTATTGACAAACATTGCCACCGATAATATATTAGGATATAACAGCACACAAGTACAAGAGTGGCAAATTGGTTTTGGCGATAACTGCTATATTCAAGATGTAATGGTCGAAGCGTTCCTTAATGTAGCAAATAATGTTAAACCAAGATATCCGGCAGCAGTTGAACGATTGAGACACGCTTTGCCGCCTCAAGTGTTTGCCGAATTTTTCCCGAAATTTGCGGACAACACTGCCAATGAACTCAATTATGTTCTGCCAGACGTTGGGAATAATGGAAACCACAGATGCAGACCATTACCAATACCTCCCCGTTTTAATTCCACTGCAAGTGGAAGGCGACAGTTTGATGCCTTTAAACAGTGCGACATCGATGCTCAGGCGTTTACATTGGCAGGCGAACAGAAAATCGAAAGGTTTATTACTACACTTAATGCTTATGGTTATTGTTCCCCTTATTTATAGTATTAATTATAATTATAAATTACCGACTTTTAAATAATTGTAAAACTAAAAAACTGTTAAAATTATTTGTGCTTATTTTATTAAAACTTTTAGCAAAACAAAACATATATATTAATACCATTTTTAAACTATATTAAAATTGACTTATCATTTATTATTCTCTGTTATAACTTTAACATTTGCTACGCAAAACAAGTTAATATTTAAACTGATAGCAAAAATCAATTTTTCTTAAAGACTGCAGAAACTTTTGTGTTTTAACTTTTTAGCTGATTTACATTGATTTTTGGAAAAAGTTTTTGATTTGAATTTTTCAAAAACATATAAAGTAACTCATTGATAAACCTCTAAAATTCTACAATGATGTTCGGGTATTAAAATTTGAGAGCCAACTCGAATCGAATTAGATTGGAAAACATGGTAATCTGTATAAGTAGTAATATACGTTGTCGGTCAGATAAAAATCGGCTGTCATATTCGGTCAGAACAGAAAATTTTATCAATTAAATTAAATTCGGTCTTTGAATTGAATTCAAGACATATCATTAAGATATATATTTTTAATTGAATTACAACATTATATATCCGAATAAAATTTAATACCAATAAGCATTTATAATTTCATTAAACGATTAAATTGATAAGTTTGTTAACAACAATCATAATTTCATTTTAACAAGTATCAATATTTAGTTATAAATGTTTTTGATTTTTTTGAAAATAGAAATTTGTTTTAAACATTTTGTTAGGTTTTTCTTTTGGTTTTTAATGAGGCTTTGCTCATTTATATAAAATTTGTTGGATTATTGTATGAAAAAAATAAGATATTATTTGTATTAATTATACTGTTTATCACAGATATACAGAATATTTTTCTATCTAAGAAATATGAAACAGTATTACATAACGTACTCATAAAATAAAATATTAATTTGTGAAAAGAGGCAAAACTAAGCAAAATTAGATTTTAAATATGTTGGGATGAGATAAAGACTAAGGATTTGACGTATCAAAACGATTAAAACAGAGACAATGTAATTAATTACAAAGCAAAATGTAATTAAAGAATAAAACCCATGGGTTATAATGTCGGTTCAAAAATACGAAAAACCCAAAAATATGTTAATTCACGTTTGATATTATATATAATATTTTTATTTAATTTATAAGAATTAGAAATTTTATTAACTATACGTCAAGATTTTAATTAAAAATTTATTAATATCCACGAATCCATAGAACAATGTTTAAAAATAGAATTTAATAATGTAATAAAAGTATTTTTAATAAAAAATAAATTGTTTCAAATTGAAGTAAACCTTAAAAGTTTGCTTTTTGAATCTAATATCAACGCATAATTTAGCTCATAATGTTGCACATAGTATAACATTCACGTAAAATTAAATCGTATATTAATAAATTTAAAAATTGTTAAAAAATAATTTAGATTTTTAAAGAAATACTCAATTTAGTGATATTTATAATAGTTAACGAATTTATGCACTTCTTTTCAAAAGCGCTTATTTTTATATAATTTTTTTATACTAAAGAAAACTTTTAATATGAAAATGATTACTAAAGCACAGGAAAACATTGAATATCTCAAGACTCTTACCGCAAATTTACTGTCATTAGTAAATCAAATCAAATCGCTTTAATTATATCACATCTAACAGTAATCAATATTAAATTAGAAAAGTGAAAATTCTACTTACATTATCTCGAAATTTAGGCCAAAAAAAATAAATTTTACGAATCCTACATCATTTGCTTTCTTTTAATAGAGCGAAAAACTTTTCGAAAACGAACTATCGTCGCAATATTGCAGTTAACTTTGTATCAAATTCCTAACACGTGAGCGCAGAGAACACTACTTTTATTTTCTTTGGTGATAATTAATAAGAGAATTTCAGTTTCACAGAAAACACAATACTCGGCGGTAATGTTTTAACGCAGTGTGACAAACAGTTTTGACGTGATTAAAACAGACGAACAAAGGAGAAAATATATAAGATATCGATAGAGAAATAGAAAACTTATTGACACTAAAAGCTTTTCACATTCGCTGCATGTGTGTACGCGTGTGTGTCATCGAGGCTTATATGATTACCGTTAGCGCTATAGTGAATCAAATTTTCGGTCTTCAAAAGAGATAATGGAAAACAGCTTAAGGACATCAATAAGCGAATTGCGTGGAGCGCTCAGTGAATACCAAATACAAATAGCCGTATGAATGAGACAGTGTAATGTGCATAGAAAAAGGTAGAAAATTGTTGAAGAGTTATTTGACCGTGATTTCTATAGTGGAACGAAGCAAATCATATAAGCTTTTTGTAGTTGTAGTGTGTTTGATGAGAGAATTTTTGCGCTAAAAGAGATGTGCACATTCAATAAACGTAAAGCACTGTGTAATAGTTTTAACGTTTTCAATGTGTATTTGTGCGATATTTTCGCTTTCAATCGTTAATATAAATTTTGTTGTACAGAAGCGCATGCGGTTTATACGGAACTTATACTTTTTGTTGGCTTTGCGTCGTTGTTTCGGGCTATTAATTGATGCTTATTTAATTAAATAATGGTTTTTGCATTTTATTATTTGGTTAAATAAAAATACAACCAATTATTAATTTTGCTTATTAATACAGTATAAATGCTTTCGAATTGAAAATATAAATCAACATATTTCCTGGTAAATAATCAAATACTCGGTAAAATCAATTATCTTTCGCAAGAATAGCATGAATTAGCGATAATTCTCGGTAAAAATTACGGAAATAAGTAATAATCCGTATTACTTTAATTAATTTTTAAGCCATTACTTCCTAGTTATCCATAGAGAGTTCCGTATTTATAATTTTTCCATCAGTATTCATGAGTTATTTCCTATGCCTAAACGTTAGTATCGGAGCTCGTATTCTAATCGCTTACAATTTACTAATGTCTAAGTAATTGACTGTCATATTCTGTATAAGTTATACTATTTTTGCTTTACTTTATCACTGCTTCTATAGTCATGTAATCCTTACGAAAAAATATGAATTAATTTTATAAAAATATATACAGAAAAATATAGAAAATTATTAGCAATCATTATTAATTAAAATCTTAAATTAATAATTAAAATAATATGTTTAAGTTATTGTTAATTTTTAAAATCCTTTTATGTGTTTATATTTATTTTCGTGGTTCAAACAAAAAATAACTTATTATACTATTTCACAGCTATATTTTGAAACAATATCCAACTAATAATAGGAATAATTGAAATCATAAATATATATTAATTTTATCCTTTAAATCCTTCTTTATTATTGATAATAAAATCTGACACTAATGTTGCCACGGAAACGATATTTTATGTAATCATGAAAAATTTTAGACCCAATCCCGATCTAATCCCTACAAAATCAAGCCCAAAAAATTTAAATTTACAAACCCCGACTCTGCCCGATTTTCCTTCATATATAGCTTTAAATTAAAAATCAAACGCTTAAATAATTTAAATTTTTTAACTTAATTATAAATCGTGACGAATCGAAATAGGAAACGGCGAAATGGGACTCAACATTCATGTTTAATGCAATTTTATTTAATTTGAAACTTAAATGATAACTATAGTTCTATTAATGTATATATACCTTAAATACTACTTATTATTAAATATATCCACTTTAACTGTCACTTAATAATATTTCATAAAATTAGACTTCTAAAGTATGACAATTAACTTAGGCTCACGTGACGTCACTTTTTACAGTACATTTATATATTAAAAAATGACGTCACGTGAGCGTAAGTTATTTGTCATACTTTATGTTCACAAAAGCTGGTCATAGACATGGAAATTTTTTTCCCAATTATATGGGACTTTAACGCTGATAATCACGAAACGCATCGATAAAACACTCAATAGTGACAATTAATAGCCATTGAGCACACATTTCTATATATATTATTTTACGTTAAATTACAGCGCGTTTGTCTATACGTTTTATTTCACTCAAATTGTTTTACACAGAATAAAACATCATAATTTTAACATTTTTGATATATACTAGATTTTGAAATCAAACGCATAGAGAAAAATTCTTATAGTAATGAGAAAATAGATTCTTAAAGTAAACTTTTCATAGGAATATTATTGTGTTATAAGAAATTAATAGTGTTTTCATTAAAAAGCAAATGTCAATATTAATATCAACAATCAAAATTCACATTTGAATAAGTTTTTTCTTTATGAAATCTTCTTTAAAAGTATTTCAATGCGTAATTTAACCTCAAAGTGTGTTATTTAAAAAAAAATCCTTTATTTCAGCTCAAGAGGATAGGAAAAGAAAGAAATGAGCATTTTATTTGTTTTCAATGGAATCTTACTGATGAATTTACCCCACTATTGAAAATTGAAATTTTCTAAATATGACACCCCATTAGAACATCCGACTTTGTGTAACTATGTTATAACTCGAAATGAATATTATTAAAACACAATTTACATTTTATGTTTAATGCATTTAATATCTTAAAATTATTTCACAAATAATTTAAAAATTGATTTTTTAATATAAGAAATTGTGTATTCGATTACGAATAAAGATTCTAATTAGTGGATAAGCTAATTAGTAATCATTTTATTGAATAATGTTACTAATTTAATAATTAATAAATTCATTAATTAGTAAATGCTTTTTTGAATCAATGTTTGCATTTGGAAATAATTTTCAATTGCTTTTGAGGTCGAAACCCATTCCGCATAAAATAAGCAACAGTTTTGGTTTTGAGAAATTTTTAACACAATTTTAAACGCGAATAAGTCGTGTGTCTGTGTTAATTAATAACAAATAATATAATTTGGTGACGAATTCTAATCATTCATTCAACTGTTATCTCATACATCTTAGAATGCCTAATATTTTATCATTTATTTCACTCATATTTCATACACACATTCATATAACATAACGTTATTCACTCAGTTATTGTGGTTTTTAAACAATAAAAGTTCAAATACCATAACATTAATGACGAATACATAATAAGAACTCACAGGAAATATTATCATAAATAAGTTTGGTTTGGTTTGTAAGCATAGCTCAATAATAAGTGATTTACATGTGCGTTCAGAATTGATAAATATTTTACTAAACTTATTACACATTTTTTACATGTAAGTTATTATAACGAAACAAATTCAAATCTATATATGATTTTATATAAATTTCTTTGATTTTTCATCGCAAGTTCACCGAATTTACGATCAAACAAAATGGAATCACTAATAAAATGTGTTGTCGTTGGCGATGGAGGTGTGGGTAAGACATCGATGTTAGTCTCGTACTCAACAAACAACTTTTCCACTGAATGCGCGCCAACTGTTAGCGATAATCACACCGTCAATGTAATGGTAGACGAAGAGCAGTACACGCTATTCTTGTATGACATTGGAGGTCAACCAGAGAAGGACCAAATACGGATATTTTGTTACACGAAAGCCGAAGTGATTCTAATATGCTTCTCAGTAGTGGATCCGTCATCGCTCGACAATATTAAAGAAAAGTGGTTGGACGAGATGAAGCCCTACTGCGGGTCAAAGCCTTATTTATTGATCGGGACTCAAATCGATTTACGTGATGACACGGCAACTCTGGAAGCGTTGGCTAAAAATAAGCAAAAACCGATTGATCGCAGCGATGGACAGAAGTTGGCTGAAGAAATAAAAGCGTATAAGTATTTGGAGTGTTCAGCGCTAAAGCAAATTGGATTGAATGATGTGTTTGTTGAAACGATTTTGGCCGCAATAAGTCCGCCACAAAATATTCCGATACCACCGGAAACTGATAGAAATAACAAATGTTGTTGTTTTTAAATTACATTTTATGACAAATTTATTTGTTTTTTAGATACGTATGCATTGAAATCTAAATCCATATTAGTGGCTATTTTGTAGTTTTTGGTAAACTTTTTCATCGAATTTTATTAATCGAAATTTATTTTATTCCCAATTTATAACGAAACGTTAAGCGACATAAATAAGTAAAAACAATTTTATTATTTGTATTCATTGTAAAGCTTGTGTTACATCATATTGTCTATACTACTTCTAAGTATTGGACAAAGGAATTTAGATTAGAGTCATTAAATAAATTTACATAAAACATAAACGTGTAGATCTCGACAACAATTTTTATGAAATAAACACTACTTTTATTATTAAAATGCATTTAATTATTTCTAAATAGTTATTCAAAACAAATCTTATTTATAAATGTATACCATATTAACACTTCAGCAGAAAAGTGGGATAAAAACGACCCCAATGCTCATTTGCGTGCTAATAACTTTTTTATCATAAAAGTTATTTTTTTGGGGTTTTGGAAATGCTTTAATTAACGTTTTCTTAGTATATCAGTGTTTTTTCACTCCTTTATCAATAAAAACAAAAATTATTATGACCCTAAAGAAAGTATGGGGCAATCTAATACCCAGTAATACCTTAAATGGATGTCAATGCTTTTTATTGCGATTTTCCCCTTTCAGTTAGCTTTTGCTGTAAGGTAAGAAAAGTTTAAGCGTAGGGGTGGAGCGCATAAAACGTGATGCGCAAGGCACAGTGGAAGGCAGCAAAATATTATTATCCCAAAATACATTAATTGAAATTTTTTTGGAAATACCACTGAAGTGTTAATACAAACTCCATTTAACACGAAACTTCAGTATTTTTATAATTTAAAGTGTTTTTACATAATTTTTTCGAAATCAAATAAAGCCAATATTATCGAATTAATTTTTAATGAAATTACATTGAGTAATATTTTTAAGGAAAATTTCTATTTATTCCCATATATTTATTTTTATTCTTCAAATCTGATTACAAATGAAGTTTTTTAAAAACTTCTATTCAACATTTATTGAATTTATTATTAACTAGAGTTAAAGCCTGACTTCGTCGGGCGGAAATGATTATAAATTTTAATAAAAAACCCATTCCATAAGTTCTATTCTCCTTGAACTCATCCTGTCCAACCATGACCTTAACCCGATCCATGTAGACACTTCCCATTATGTATTGCATTAAGTTTCTTTCAATTGCTCCCATAGGAGATTTGAAGTCAACATTTGCATCTAAACATAATTTTTTTGTTTCCTCTGTTTGAAAGGCAGGATCTATATAACCTATTACCTTTTGCCATTGATAATTATGGTTAGCTCCGACTGTTTTTATATTTAGTTTATGATACTGAATACCTACATAAATAGCACGATATCCACATGAGTTATCCATTATGCCTGTTTTTTATTTTAATAACAGATGACATTTTATCAATTCTGCTATTAATTTTTTTAGGAGCTTTTAATTTACTTTTTAGACTAGCACCACCTTCTTGATGTTTTATAACATTAACTAACATTTCAAGATTGCCACCGAGTAAAAACTCTTGTTTTGATTGACATAACTTGAAAATTCTGTTCATAAAAGCATGTTTGTCAATATTTCCAATAGTGGATGCTCTGATAAAAACTTTTTGATCCAAATCCCCTAATTCAGTGAGATGTACTGTATAAACATCTTTGTCATTATAATCAGGGCGTAATAACACTTCTTTAATCATTTGTACGTAAAGATTATCAAATGCTTCAGCACACTGTAACAAATTCGGCAAAAAGTTATTAATATTGTGTGTTATGTTATAAATCATTTTATGTGTTGTTCTCTTTAAATTAGCCATTATAGAAGTTTCTTCACTAATCAAAATTGGGTCATATTTTGCAGTATTATTAATAGCTTCCAATTCTTTTTGATTTTTGGCCAAAACACTGTTGATGTAATCATCATCGATATCATCATTAGAAATAAAGTCAATGTTTCCTCCATCCTGTATATAAATATTCGATGCCTGAATTAATTCGACATCTTTACCATCCTTAAGCTATTCGTCATAATTAGTTGCAGCTTAAATAATATAATCGTCATTTCCGTTGTTAAGCATTTCCTCATAATTTTCAGAATTAATTTGGAAAGCATTGCTGAATTGCCGTTTGTTTTGTTGAGACATTTTAGTGTAATCTATTTTAATTGAAATAAATTGCAAAATATTGAATTATATATTTATTACACAATTTTATATTTAAAATATATTCAAAACACTTTTTAAACAATTATAAAGCGATATACACAGAAATTGTAATTTACTCTAAGTGAGAACTTTACTTCAAGAAATTTCCTTATAAGAAAGTTTAGAAGTTTGTTTTATAAATGATAAAACAATTATTATAAGTATCACTGCCTTCGATCCTATTTATAGTTTCTGAAATTTAGGTCAAATCTTATTGACCAATTAGAACACCTATTTTGGATTTGCATACGTGATACTGTACAGTTAATACATTTACAATAAACGTAACACTGTACACGTAACATACAATCGATATGATACCTCTAACGTATCACTACTACTAAACTGAGAGAACGGTTTTCAATCCGGTATCGAATCGATTTGATTTATGCGAGTATTCACTTAATAACGTACACTGAAACACTTTCCCCAAACCCGAAAAATACCTCAAATTATTTTGTAATAAAAGCGAGGATTCGCTTTAATAGTGTTTGACTAGGTATCCCGTCAATACACTTAACAAAAAACCTAAAATAATATTCCCGGGCTGTTCCCCTTAATCCCGAAAAATGCGGACCCGTTTCACACCGGGTTCCGAAAAAACACTGAACCCTGAAATCCCTAACCGCTTACACACTTAGAAATTTCCCGACCCGGAATACCCTTACAAAAAAAATTAGACCACTCACACCCCTAGCAATTAGCCACGCGGCACATAGAACAGGAAACCGGAAATGGTGGGAGTATCGCACAGCACATGTGCTTTTAGGCGCGCGCTCTCTCACACACACATGCGGCGCAAAGAAAAAAATAATTTTTATTTTAATTTAACGACGATTTCGTCGTTATTGCGATGGCGCCCACTTCTTCGTCGCCGAACCTGTCTCTTTCGCACACATACATACACACAACAGGGCTGAGGCACTCGCGTTGGCGCGAGGAAGCGCGGAGCCGGCGGTAGCGGCTAAAAACCTTCGCCTACTCCGCACCTCCACCAAACTTGAAACGTGTCCCAAAAAGTCGCGACGAAACCACCCCAAACCAAACGCCCAAACCTAAGGGACTCCTGGGGGTCAATGGCACCGGTTTTGGCACCGAATAAAAGGGACACAACGCGTGGCTAACGCTTAACAATTTATTAAATATAATTAAGAAAACGCTTAACAAAGCATACTTAAATAACGGCGAACGCCAAACAATCCTGTGCCACGTAAACCAGCGGTTCCACGAGTAATGGCACGTAAAGCACAGCACACAAACAAATCAATAATAATTTACATTAAGTCAAAAAGAGAATCAAACATTTAATTAATATATAAATATATATAAAGTAATGCCTTTAAGGTTTAAGAAATTATTTTTTTAAGTTAACAGATCGAAGGCAAACAAAACAATAAACAATTTTTACAAAATAGCGCTTAACGGCGCTCTTAATGATTTTCTAGACTTTTCTAGAAAATCGTTTAATAGTTTTAGTTTTAATTTTTAGTCATTTTTGTCGCTTTTCATTTATTGAGTTAAAGATAATCCTTGATGTTCTAAAATGTTGGAAAATTACCAAAATTACCTTTGTTCTTTAAAATATCTTTCATAATTGAATATTGTTTTCTATAAATTTGTTTATGTTTTAATTTAAAAAATGGTTCTATAATGATTCTATATGGTATTGTTAATTGTGGTAAATTAAAACGTTATACTTTTTCGCTTGCTTTCATTTTTTTTGCAAAATGAATATCGATGTGTTTGAATAAGTATTAAGAAGTCCATTTCAATGTTTTCAATAGTACTTGAAACTTATGAATTTGTAAATATAATCAATAGTTTATTGACTGTTTTTCCCTTTTTATAAATGGGTCTGTACTTCATCCACAATAAACAGTGCACGTGTGGATTGCCGGGATATTGAAAATTAACAAGAACGTAAGAATCTGTTATTTATTTATCGATAAATGGTGATTTATAATGCTCGAGAACACAGAATATTTCCCTAATGCGTTTATTGAAATATCTCTCTCAAGTAACTGGATCTTTCCAAATTAACTTACAAATGATACACTATGGAGTGATACAGATCATAATCAAACTATTGAATTTGCTCCATGAGAAGAAAAATATCCATTATCCTTGATGAGAAACAAATACGCAGAGGAATTATCGTTTCCCACCATATACTGTGGTATTCCGAGACAAAAATCAAAAAACATATCTTACGGTAACATTTGTAAGTTTGAATTAACACACGCTGATAGAAGATGCTGTAACGTTGCCAATATATTTTTTAAGTTAAACAAAATAAGAATTGAAATGATTATGAAACAGGTGTCGTTACATTTAAGGAAAATTCAAAAAACAGAAAATTATACTGCAGGACAATTATTAAATCGAGATTTTGTCGAAAATATTTGTAAAATATATGATGGCTATCGTTTATTAAAAGTTTATCGCGCATCTCCACCTTACTGACAATTAAGAAAAAAAGAGCTTCTTGCAATGATACGATAAATAGGTATACCTACGTTATTCTTTACATTGTCAGCAGCAGAAACATGTTGGAAAGAAGTTCTAGTCATTCTAAAGAAAACTGAACGAAACGTGGATATTACCGAAGAAACAATTGATTTAAATTATAAAGACAAAATGCGAATTAATTAGTAAAGATCCAGTCACTTGTTCACGTTATTTCGACAAACTAATACGAGAACTCTTCCATGTTTTACAGAATCCAAAAGGACCTTTTTGTGATCATCCAATTATAGATAATTACGTTCGAGTAGAGTTTCAACACCGAGAAGTCCACATGTTCACTGTTTGCTATGGTTAAGCAATGCACCGGTTTATCATAAGAATAATGTTAGCTCTGTTGAAAACTGTTTAAATTTTATCAAAAAATACATAACGACTAATAATCAATTTAACGAAACGCTTATTCAACTACAAACTCATGGGCATACGAAATCATGTTTAAAATTTAAAGGAGATAAAGTTATTTGTCGATATGGTTTCCCACAGATGCCAATGCCATCAACATTAATACTGGAACCAGTTGAATGTGATGATATTGAAAAATACGAAAACATTTATAATCGTATACAACAAACGTTAATTGAACTCGAAAAGGATTACAAAAAAGGTAAAATAAACTTAATGGATATTACTTTCGATATGTTTCTTAACCAGTTAAATATTACGTACGAGGAATATATATTATCGATTCAAACTCAAATTAAAAATGCGAAAGTATTTTTAAAACGTGATTTAAATGCAATAAGAATAAACGGATATAATGAGGCGGTTCTTCAACTACACAGAGCAAATATTGATATTCAGTTTATTCTCGACCCATATAGTTGTGTTCAATATATTCTAAATTATTTAAATAAACCAGATCGTGGTATGTCTAAACTTTTAAAGGAAGCTGTGGAAGAAGTCAAATTGGGAAACTTTAGTATCCGAGATAGACTTAAAATAATTGGCGATAGATATCTAAAAGCTACAGAGATATCGGCACAGGAAGCAGTCTATCATTTATTATCAATGGATCTTTCTCGATGCAGTCGTTCTCATGTTTTTATCAATACAGGTGAACCAAACGATAGAAATAAAATCGTAAAATCTGAAAAGGAACTGAAAGAAATGGAAATGGATTCGCTAGAAATATATCAAAAAGGAGATTTAGATTACTATCCTCTTAGACCAGACTCTTTGAATAATATTTGCTTAGCTGACTTTTGTGCAAATTATAATAGATTTTTGAAACGACCGACAAAGAAGAGAAAATCATGTATAAATGAAAACGATGACAACATTATAGAAGAAGAAGTTATTGGAGAAATTTTAGAGTTGAAACAAAAAAGTGGATATTTAGAAAGACGACGAAAACCGAAAATAATACGATATAAAAGATATAACATCAAAACAGATGAATACAACTATTATCGAGAACAGTGTCAACTTTATTTGCCGTGGACTGATGAAATCAAAGAATTGATAAATATTGACATTAAACTAAAATTTCAAAACAATATCAATATAATTAATTCTAACGCAGCTAATTATACATTCCACTTACTAGACGTGGCAGATTTTGAAGAAAGGTTTAAGGATCACGAAAATGAATTTATTGAAAATGAAGAATTGGAAACTAAGAAAAGTCATGAATATAGTGTATATACAATCGATACTGAAGCAAGCTATAGTTTAAGTCAGGATATCAACGAGAAGCCAGCGACAAACAAAATGGAAAAATATCTTACGCCAAAATTAAAATCTAACGACGAGTATAACGAACTAATGCGATCACTGAACGAAAAACAACGAAAATATTGTATGAATTTACTGTATTGTATGAAAACTAAAACAGAACCGATTTATAACGTAATTATTGGCGGAGCAGGTGTTGGTAAATCCTGTCTTATTAATGCATTATATCAAACACTTTTAAGATACTTTAATGGATTACCTGGTTGTCGACCAGAAACATTGAAAATATTATTATGCGCTCCAACGGGTAAAGCTGCGTTTAATATAGGCGGTGTTACCACAAATTCGGCTTTCGATATATTCAATCAAAATCACGAATACAGTAATTTGTCAAACGATAGACGGAACACACTTATGTGTAATTTTATTGATTTAAAATTGGTAATAATTGACGAAATTTCTATGGTAGGGATATCCCAATTCGAGTTTATTAACCATCGGTTACAGGAAATATTTGGGTCAACAAAACCATTTGGAGGAATTTCAATTATCTGTTTTGGTGATTTTTATCAACTTCGGCCAGTTCAAGATTATTTTGTATTTAAATCCAACACAAAAAATAAATATGGAATTCTTTTCGAAAATTTATTATGGAAAAATTTTAAAGCCTATGAATTAACTGAAATTATGCGACAAAAGGATGACAAAGTTTTTGCTACAGCACTAAATAATCTGGCTTCTGGAAACTGTTCAACGAATGATATTGCATTATTTAAGTCTCGCGAAAATAATAGAAGAAATATTATACTGCCATCTAATGCAATTAACTTGTTTCGAACGAATGCAGATGTCGATCATTATAACATGACATCACTTAATAAAAATACGAATACTGCTTATGTTTCACGAGCTGAAGATATTGCGGATGGCGATGTCAGCGCTGATGTGAAACAGACATCGCTGAA
>JAQGAW010002046.1:0-16529 GCA_034698025.1 Phthiracarus crinitus | reverse complement strand
TTTATCCTATTTTTAGCATTACTTTATAGATTTTAACGCTATTTTTGAATATTTTAAAGCCATTTTAACAAACAATTTGTTAATTTTTAGACTTGTATAACCCATTTTTAACCCTTTTTATGTTTATTTTTAGCCTTTTAAAACGCATTTTTTCCTATTTAAAGCCCATATTAATCCAGATAGGAGTCATTTCAACTATCATTTATTGAAGATAGGAGTCTTTTTATGTCGATAGGAGTCTATTTTTTAAATAAATCCCTTTATTAATATAGAGAAAAAATACCTTAATAAATATAGAGACCGGTCCACAGACAGATATACATACAGACGGACATCTCAAATCCAATAGCTGACGGTCGTGGCAATTTTATAAACCGATATCTATATCAGTATTCTGGGCTGACAAATAATATCATAGCTATTTAAAATATGTTATGTTCATTATTGTTTTTTAATACTGATAATTCAGTACATTTTAGTAAAAATATTTGTTATATTGTTAATTTAAATACAGTTTAAATTTATTCTTATTCAAGATTTACTTTAAAAGCCTAATCCATTACTTAAGTAAAGATACAATACAAACAGCTGTAATGATTGTCACTATAAGATTCTAATTATTTGGAAAACATTTTGATCTTTAATTTTATTATAGATAAAATATTGATTGCAATAACATTTCTTTACCAAAGTTATTTATTAGTAAGGTTATTGTTATATTATAAATATGATTTTGTTATTAATTACAGTTTAATTCTTTATCTCAGATAACCTAATTTGATATTATATAGGAATTGTTAAATTATTTTTAAGATATCCAAATTAGTTATGTATGAGTACCTATAATAGATAAAACATTTAAAATATATTTTTAAATAAAAAGCATAATTTAGTTTAGTTTTATTATTAAAATACACTATTTAAATAATTAATCAAATTACCTTTATGGAATTAATCATTTAAATAATTTTATTGAAATGTTTCAGACATGTATAATTGATATTTTAATATAAACATATTTCTTTTAAAAATATTACTAAATGATTAAATTTATTTTTAACATTTCATCAAATATTAAGACAATCCTTTATTTGTGGAAAATACTAAAACATTTTTTATCTGACTTTTCAGATATATGGATTTGAACATGTTTGTCCGCCCGTATGTCTGTGCACTCTATATATTTATTAATTGAATTTTTCTCTATATTTATTAAGAGATTTTACAATTCAAAAGACTCCTATCTATAAAAAAGAAAATCCCTTTATAAACATAAAGAACAAAATAGACTCCTAACTTCAAAAAAAATCATTGGTTAAACTAAATAAAATTGATAAAAATTTAAAAAATTCATTGTTGAAAAGAAAAATATTTTGAAAAATATTTAAAAAATTTTATAATATTAAAAACATTTTGGCATATATTACGATTTTCAGAGTGGCATATTCCATTTTAAATGAATAAAAATCTGTAATGAGTGGCAAAATTTAATTAAAACCGATTAAATTGCGGATTATTCCTTTATTCCGTTCGGCATATTCCTTTATATTATGAAAAAATATCTATGAGTGGTAAAAATTGAATTAAAACCGATTAAGCTGCGGAATCTTCCGATATATTTTGGCATTTTTCATTATAATTAAATTTTTATAACTATTAATTTAAATTAAAATGATTACTAATTGAATTATCCTCATTTTAGTGTAGCATATGCCAATTTAAATTAACAAATATATTACTTACTACTAGTGTTGTTTCCATTTTTTAAAATCGAAATTGAAATTTAAAATATAATTCAAATTACATTTCGATTAATTAGAATTAAAATAGGATGTAAATAGAATATTAAATAAAAATTGAAATTGAAATGCAATTGAAATAAAGTGAGAGCACAAGTCGTATGCAAATACAATTCGTATAGTGTCACAAAATTAAATAATAATTATTAATATTTGTTTTTTTACAGTTTTTAACAAAAATCATCGTGTCATTTATTTATTAGAAATTTCTAAATAATAACCGAACAGATTACTTAAAGACACATAATTATGCTCAAAATTTTCTTAAACACTTGAGAAATGATTATAAAGTTTTTTTAAATTATAATATCCTATTTCAAATAAACTAATATCCCAAATCCATTTCTTCCTTTGATAATGTAAGCTAAACAATATATACACCTAAGCTCTTATATTCTCCATCATTTCTTAAGAATAATTTTTTTCTTAATTTTAATAAAAAAATTTACTTGTATTACAGTTTTTAGATGTTTCAAATTACTTAAAAGATTTTATTTTGGTTAAATTTATTTTATATTTTCAATAGATTTTTTGTTTGTAATTGTGTTTGATACCTATATACATTTTTTTTGTTTTTTACTATAATTAATTCTATTTTTTGGCGCTGTTTACCGATATTTATTCATAATATAGTGGAATATGCAAAAAACCTTTTTAATTTTATACAATTTTTTAATTATTTTTCAAATTTAGCTTTCCAACAATGAATTATATTTTCATTGTTATTTGGTTTAAAAACTGAATTTTCGGAGATAGGAGCCTTAACAGTTCAGAAGAAAAATGGGATAAATGCGCTAATATCTTTTGATTTTGTCATAATAGTGGTTTTGGATATGCCTAAAATAATTTGTATTTTTTCACTCCATATTCAAATAAATCTAAATTTATGATGGCACTTGTCATAAAACTTCATTCGCAAGGCACATTGGAGGGCTTTGATTTTTAATTATGATTTTTAACTTAAATTTGATTCTTTAAAAAAATCTTCATTTAATTTGTTTTATTGTATTATAATTTCAAAAAATCAAATCAACCCTACTTATCAATTACAAAGAACACATTAACTACAATAACAATATTGTGATTATAAAAATGTTTGTTTTAAAAAAGTATTTTTGAAGTCTATCCATTTGTCCAATTGTTTAGGCAAAAGTTTTTAGATAAAAATATAAATTGTGATTTTAATTAATTTTTATATTTTTAATTAAGTTTAAGGATTATGACAAATATTTACTTCTTTTCAATAAAGTTAAGATTTGAATTCTAAATTATTGGATCAAAAATAAAGATAAAATTTGCAATATTTAACTTAATTATTTTTAAAATATTTGAATTAAATATTTTTTTGAATTTTTCAAGGGAATTTACATTTATTTAAATTTATTAATATATTTTATCGATTCTTTTTATTAAATTATATTTTAAAGAAAAAAGATAAAAAATTCGCAATAAAAATAAACAAATTGATAAATATAAAACATTTTGCAGTAACCAGTTATATTCTAAAAATATATCTATTAAGTTGCATGTATTCCGCTATAATATAGAATATACCGCTATATTACAATTTAGCATAAAGTTTCTATTTCGTTGTTTTCTTTTTACAGGAAATTCATGTTATTATTTTTTATTAATTTTAGTTTCTTGTTTTTTGTGATGAAAAATGACTAATATATTTTTCTTTCATCTTCAAAATTAATAGCATTGTTAACTCTAGGTTAGCAAAAATCGTTAATGATGTCTTGTTCTACCATTAAGATTGTAGGGTATATGTGTCTGCAAATAACAATTGTAACGCACAAACATCAAAAATAAGGCTTCAATTTTTCGGAAAAATCCCGAAACAAAATAATAATGCAATAAAATAACTAAAATGATCATTTTTATATAGATTTTATTATCCCGACTCCCGAATTTTAATATAAATTAATGATTCCCAATTTTTACCCGAAATTTACTTAATACTTGAAAAGTTTTCCGATTTTGGGAGTTTTGCCATTTTTTCTTGAATAAAAAAGTAAAATTTTTAAATAAAATTTCAAAGAAATTTCAAAAAATTTTTAAAAATTTATTTCAGCCAAGTAGTCTAAATTCAAAAATTAAAATTTATAAATATACAACTAATTAAACGTTTTAACTTATTTAAAATAAACAACACTAAATTTTACATTAATTTTATTACATTTTAACAAAAAATATTTCACGAATTTATGTGCTTTTTAGCTGCCAAATCCATCCAGATTTTTATGTTTTTAATTCACGAAAAATTGAAGCCCCAATCATAAACAATAACACCAACTAATTTTACCGTAAGACTAACGGGGCAAATCTAAATTATAGAAAACATTCTGTGTAACAAAGCGTACCGAAATTTGTAAGTGATCAAACTCTAGCATTGCAAACACTATTGAACGAAACTAATCAAAGTTAAGAGAAAAAGTAGTCAGCTGTATATCATATAGTTAATCAATCAATCCATTTCGATATTAACGTCGATAATACCTATCACAACAAAGTTGATACGATTACTGGTTATGATTGTTTAGAAAATGAAACCAATAAAGATTACAAAAGAACAATAATTGACAAATTGATTGTTATTGTGAAAATTAAAATCAAATACAATATCAAAAATCAAATTAGTTTTTTGCCAAAATAAAAATAAAAATACAACATTTATTATTTTAGAAAAATCAAAATCAAAATTCTATCAAATTACCAATTGCTTAAAATAAACATATTTATTTATATTACAGTTTTAAGTTACAAATGTTTAAATTTTTTAGTGCTTACTAATTAAAAGTAAATATTAAAAATTAATAGATTGTTGTGTTATTTAGTTACCTTACTTTTTTATGATTTAAAATAATACTAATAAAATAATTTTATGAGATTTTATTTCTTAGTTATTAATTTAACTCAAAGTTATTAGACTTCTAGTTCGAATTTTTAAACATGTTTGTTTTAATTTTTTTATGTATTGATTAAATGATTTTTTTCATAAAATTTATTATGGAATTTCACAAGAGTTAGTTTATTTGAAAAATTCTACAACAAGTTTTCATAGAAGTTCAACCCTGTTATCAAAATTCCAATAACTAAAGCGTTTTACTGATGCTGTTTTTCACTATACAGGTTGTTCACTTTTGTTATTTTAATTAGTGTTATTTCAATATGAAATTTTTGTTTTAAATTGCATTTAGATTAAATTTTTAAAAAGATTTTATAATTCAATTGCATTTCGATTAGGAGATTCTAAAATTTATCATTTATATTGCATTTCGATTTGAATTTTAACACATTTTTTAATTTTATTTGCAATTCTATTTAAATATTATAAAATTTTGAATATTATTTGCATTTTAATTTACATAAATCGAAATTAAATTTGTAAAAAATTTCTATTTCAATTTCAATATTTTAGTTTAATTTTTAATTTTATAGCTAAATATCGAATGTAATTTTATAAATAATATTTACATTTTAATTTTAATTTTGATTTTAAAATTTAGTTTATTTAAATTGCATTTAGATTTTCTTTTTAAAATAAAATGTAAATTAATTTGCAATTCAATTTTCCAAATTTATTTTCATTTTATTTCAATTTCATTTTAATTTTATTTTAATAGAAAATTTTCATTTAAATTACATTTTTATTTCATTTAAATTACATCAAAATTGAATTTATATTTTGATTAATTGAAATTGAAATTTAGAATATTTTATATTTCAATTTTAATTTTTAAAAATTGAAACAACACTAATTTTAATCGATTATATACCTGTTATAGAATTTCTTTATATGTAGCGGTAACAATATTGTTAGTATGGTTCCATAGATGCTATACGAAATAATTTATTTATACTTATATTAATTTAATTAGAAAATAAATATAAATAATTTATAAACTTATTAAAAATAGTGTTATAATTAAATTAGAATATTATTTTAATTCTTTGTTTAGTTTTAAATTGAAAAGTTAAATTATATAATAATAAGATTTAACATTTTAATAAACTATGCCAAATTATTAAACTATAACTTTAGGATTATAAATTATTTTTGAAATTTAAATAAATGTACTGTTTATTTTTTAAATCAAAAACGTATCTTGTGCTTCAAAATGTTGTAATTCAGAAATCTAATTTATGTCATAAAAATACTTATTAAACGCTTATATTTTCGTTTATAAGTAATAGATTTGGCGATAGAATAAATTTAAATAAATAAAACAACAAATATATTTTTTAAAATTTTAGAAACATAAAATTTAAAATCAAATAATATATTTTACTGAAGCTAATAAATAACGAGCAATATATATTAAATAAATTTTTAATTTATATCAATTTTTTCAAATAAACAAAATATTTAATGTTATTGAGGAATTCAGTTTTTGAAGTGCTTATTTTTATTTAGGCTTCTTTACATTGTAGTTAACATTGTCTTGTGCTAGCTGGAATTCAGAAATTGAAGAAATTTATATTGTTAGCACAGTTGCGAAAAGTAGATGACTTACATAAAAGAAATCTTTGTAAATAAAACATATACATAATAGAAACGCTTAAATATTTAATAAAATTAGCCTAATCCTAATAACAATTAGAGTTATTATAATTATAGTTATAAATTTGTTTAAAAATTGAAATAAATTGCTAAAAAATAAACTTTTATTTTTAAAGATTTTTACGTTAAATCATATTTTATTACAAATCAGAAAAATAATTTAAAATTTGGTTATTTAAAATTTTCTTTTATGTAATTTTCTTCATATTTTTTAAACAATAAATTTTATGGTTTGCAAAAACCAATGTTTTTAATCTATAATTTTAATTTAATTTTGTAAAAATTAATTAAAACTATGAACGATGAACCTATAGATTAGTTTAATTCATAATTTTGAATTAAAATGTATTATGATTTTGCTTTACAATTGATTTTTTTAATTTCGCTTAATTTCACTTTGGTTTTTAATTGCAATTTTAATTTCAATTATATTTATATTTTGCATCCGTAACTTAATTTAATTTTGCTTTAATTCACTTTTGCCTTTTTTAAAAATTATTTTAATTTTGTATCAGAATAGTAAACGGGTACCCAAAATGTCTGGATTGGGTCTGGTAACCGACAAATTAAAATCGTCGTGCCTGTTTCTGATTCTAAGTTGTCTGATCATGTTTCAATATTATTAGAAGAAAGCCAGAAGTTCTAATATATTTTTAAAATTACGTTTAATTTTAAATTGTTACTTTTAAATCTTTAAATAATAAATACTTTATTATTTAATAGTATAATCTTAATTTCTGTATATTAATAAGGTTTACTGTTTGTTATTCATTTTTTATAAAATGTAACAAAATTAGTGGATATTTTTGTCTTACCTGGTCTTTTTAGGTTTCTAGATTTTCGGCTATAATAGGGTTGGGCTAGAAATTGTCTAACCTCTGTCGAGCTTGTGCATGATAATTTAAATGATTTAAAACACTAATTTGAATCACTTAAAATTATTTAAAATATTTAATTAAATCTAATTTCGATAACGCAAAATAAATAATCTTTTGCAACTGAAAGCTGTAAAATAAATATTTTATAATTAATTAAAACAATGAATAAATTATTACAGGATATAATTGGATAAGTCAGTCTTCTTATAAATTTCAAATAAGTATATCTATTTTAGATTAACTATTTTAATAGTTTATGAAACAATGAAAATACTAAATTTAAAATTATAATATTTCTTTAACTTTAACAATATGTAATCTAAACGTAATTGTTGTCATGCGCTCAATTTTTGAAAACTGGAAGTTTGGAAGATATTAATACAAAAACAAGAGTTTCAACAATGAAAAAAAATTTATTTAAAACTTGAATTTTGTTATTGAAACATTTTTTATTAAAAGTAAAATCTGCTTAAAAACAAAAATAATATATAGATATGCAAAAATATAATTAATAATTTAAATGACAAAAATATTTAATATACAAAAAAGACTATACTATTAAATTAAAATAAAATGTAGCATAAATTGAGCTCATTAAGTATGTTCTTACTCTTTCTTGATTTATTAATCAAGTTAATAATCAAAAATTTAATAAGGAAAACGGTATTTGAGAATATAATCATTTTCATCCCATTTTATTTAAGTTAATCGTATTTCTTAAAGTAAAATTTATCATTAATACAGTTTTATTTTATTTAAATTGCACTAGTTCACCCAGTTTATTTAAGTTATTTAATCATTAGCCCCGTTATTACTATAATCATATTAGTCTTTATACCTATTAATAATATTATATTATTGCATATCTCTCGTATTTTTTGCTCAACAATATTAATACGTTAATCTCGTTAATAGAGCGTATGTGTGCAAATGCGCGCAGAATATTGTTATAACGATGTATAATGATAGTTCGAAACAATTTTAATTGTTTCGAACGGAGAGAAACTAAATAGTAATAATTTATATTATAATTCTAGCTATTATTATCATAATAAATTATAATTTAGACTAAATTAAAAAATAATTTTTTATTGCAGAATTATATATATGGATATTTTCATATTAATGGATGATTTCTATATATTTATTTTTTTATGATTTTACAGTAATACTATATTTACTGATTCACTAGTATTTTCCATTATACGGAGAGTCATATACCATTATTTCGAGTGGAACATTCCGTTATTCGGATTAATATATTCAGTTAATCCGCTTATTTAATAGTTAAATTAACCGCTAATTCGTATTGACATACTCTGTTATATATATTTTGGATTTCAATTTGATTTTGATTTTTTAATATATTTTTTATTTGAATTGTATTTTTATTGTATTTTTATTGTATTTTACAGTTTTAAAATTATTTTGATTGTATTTTGATTGTATTTTAAATAATAAATTCTATTTTTATTGTATTTTGATTTCGATTAATCAAAATCAAAATTTAAAATATATTTTGTTTTTTAATTTAATTTCAAAAAGCGATACAACACTAGAGAGAGGTTTAAAGTGAGTTAAAAAAATAAATATTTTATTAACTAAACAAATACTTTATTGAAACAAAGTAAATATAAAAAATAAAAACTGTAATCAGTAATTTTTAAATAGAATTAATATAATATCAAAACATATCTTATGTATTTTTTGGCGTTACTGGTGTTAACGATATTATCACATTTTTATTTCTATAATTTCATAAATACATATTAAATTTAAAGATTAGTCGCATGAGTTGACAACATATTCATATTAACTGTAAACTAAAATTAATTTTGCTTTAATATTTAATCACGAACAATAGTTTTATGCATAAATTTAAGACACAAACATTAATAATAAGATTTCTGATAAGATTTTGATCGTTGTCAAGCATAGTATAATATTATAACTTAAAATCTTATGATATAAATGCTAAATAATTTATTGTAAGTTTTTCTATAAATATAATTTATTAGTAAATTATGGAAACTAATGTGAACCGAATATTAAAGAGTATTTTTTAATTAATTCAAAATAAACACAAAATGACATCGTATTATTTAGTTTAAATAGATAAGAACAGTATATCACTTCGTTAATTTCTAATGTATTTATATATATGTTAGAATTTACAAAGGAAGTATCACTTGATTTCTAACTTTAAAAAGTGTTCACATTAATGTATAAGATATATTGAAATGTTAAATTAAAGAATTAATTGATGAGAACCAATGCAAAATATTAAAAGATTAAATCATTAATGCATTGAAATTAATAAAAGAATTATTATTAATACTAAACTATTTTATTATATATTAATTTAGATTAATCCACAAATAAACATCGAACAGTTTTACAAGTCGGTAGGATTAAATCCCTATTTTTGGAAACTAAATTAATATGAAACAACAATTTGAGTCAACTTAAACAGACTCATCTATCAAAACAGAAACAAGACTACAAAGGAAAACGAAACCAAATTCAGCTACTGAAACGTGTTTATCAGTTAGAGCAAAACGTGGTAGACCAAAACGAAAAACAATATAAATTTTTATCATTGCAGAACGTAATTAAAAAGATGATGTTGATATTTCAACTTTCATTAAAAAACGGAAATTACAAGTATTCAAAGGAAACGGAGACATTTTATCTATCGATTTCTGGATGGAAAAATTTTACATATTTGCTGAGTAATAATCATGGAATGAAAAGGCTAAAAAATTACTTTTGGGTGAATATCTTGAAGATTATGCTATGTATATGTATGTCACAAATGCAAAATAAATGTATTATATAGACTTAAAACAAAGTATGATTTCTTTTTTCGGTTTAGCTATATTTAATCCATTTTTAGTGTATATATTTAAAATATGATGTAAAAGAAAGATTGAAAGATTATTTTGAGAATAAGCGCAGGTTTGGAATAATGGCTTAACTTTTTAAAACTAATATCAAGTTAACATTGTTTTATATCTCTTTTTATTTATTATATAAAAATATCAAGTTCAACGGTTGTTTTATCCACTTGGGTCGTCCCTAACCGTACACTATCCCGACATTCCCGGACAACATCCAGGAAATTACCACTAGTACATATTAATTCAGATTACGTACATAAATAATAGAAATTTATTCTTAAAAACCCATTGCTGCCGTTGCTGCCTACCCCATCGATTGACAACTCAAATCAACTTATAGTTTTAAGCTGAGTGTAATGTTATAGGTTTTGATTGTCAAATTTATAATTTTTCTCATCCATACACCCCTAAGGGGGGCAAATCATTTTTCCTAGAATCATTTTGCTGTGTCAAGGATGCATCGAAAAATTTTGAAATGTAAAAATTAGTTTAGTGTTTTATAACACTTGTATGACCTGACATAATTGTTGATTATTAAAATATTATTCTAATCAAAAGAGACCACAGAAACTTGTTTATTAAATGCAAAACTTTAAAAGGAAATATAATAAAATTTCTATCCATCTACGAGAAATAGAGCTGATTAAAAACCAAATAAAATCAATTATCATTAATAAATTACAATTATAATTTTTAATTTATCTGAATTTAATTTAAACTAGATTTTAAGATTATAGATCGAAATAAATTTGTATGTTTTTCAAAAATAAAAACCTAAAACAATGTTGATACAGTTTTCCACAATATTTAAATTCTATTTGTTTTTAAAAAAATTTGCGGAGTGAACCCAATAAATGGTAATCAATATTTTGATCTTTAATATTTAATTTAAATATAATGAATTTACAGTTTAATATTTTGTATACTACTTGTCAAAATTATTACGTAAAAATATATTTCACTAAAGATAATATTTTAAAATATATAAAATATTAATATTTATTTTATGTGAAGAGGATTTTATTAATCATAATTTTGACATACAAATCACAGGCCCCTTATCACTGTCGGTAGGCATTGACACAATTGAAACATATAAACGACATTCTTAATGCGTTAATCGGTTGATCCAGAGCTAGTGTGCAGTTTATCCTTCCTTCCAATCTAAAAAGCGAACAGCCCGAAGCACCAACCAACTCTCTGGCCATGCTCCAATTTTTTAAGACAAGTGTCTGCTAAACGGGATACCATGGGACTGTTGACACAGTCACAGCGGACAAAATCGGAAGCTTAAACTTCCTCCGAAGCTCCACATCGAACAGCCGGACGATCAATTAATTTTTTCAAAAAGTATGGACTTACACACGGACTTATGACGTACAGAAGGATAACTCAAAAACATAAACTCAGCTTCCCCTTCGTAAAGCGAGCTAAAAAGTTCCACATTTAATATTATAATAAGAGAAAACAAGAAAGAGTATGAACATACATAATGAGCTCATTTTGGGTTATAATCTATGTTAATTCAATTGTAAAGTAAAATATTTGTGTATTAACTATTTTTGGCTTTTAATTTAATTACTATATTGTTGCACAAATACATTTTACTTTTGTTTTTAAGCAAATATAACTTTTACTAAATACTGTTCTAATGAAAAAATTTTATAGTTTTTTAATATATTGTTGTAAATAGCACTTCAGTGATTGTATTATGAGATTTGTTTAATTTGTGTTTTAGCTTTCGTCGAGTAAACATCACATAAATTGTTGTTATCAATCACTAAATAGTATAATATAAGCCAATATGATTACGCGTTTGATTTGTTTTAACTCAAAATAGTTTTACTAATGTTATTTTAAACAATATTTGATCCATTTTTATCGTATTTATATCATTTTTTAATAGATTTTAAAGCCATATTTGAATATTTTAAAGCCATTTCTAAATAAAATGTAGTTCAATTTTAATCTTTTAAGACTCATTTTTGTCCCATTATAAGACCATATATACTTAATTTTTATCCATTTTTGGCCAATATAAAGCTAATTTTGGCCGTTTTTAAGATATATATAACTCATTTAAAGCAAATTATTAGGATATTGTTCATAAATCCCTTAATAAATATATAGAAAACAATTTTAAAATACGTGCAGATTACAATTGACGAGCTAGTGTATCTACAGACGGACGGACAGACAGACATCCCAAAACCTATAGCTGACTTTTACAAAGTGAGCTAAAAAGTTTAATATTTTTGACAAGTTTATATTATTATCATTGCTTCTAACAATTTTTACACACTTTAGATTTTTATTATTATTGGAGGCATATATTCGTGAGATTATTAAAATAACTTAATAAATATATAGAAAATTAAATATTCCGTAATAAAAATTAAGATCTGTAAAATCGCTTAATATATAGAAATAATCCCATATCTAAAATAAATATGTGATAGACAGATTGATGGATGTTCAATGTCAAATCAATATTTTCTTGTTTAAGCCACGTTGATAATTGTTTTAATAAATTTTCTAATTTTTATTACTGATTGATATCCTGTGATATATAGGAATTCATTATAAAAATAAATGTTATTTTCCATGCTATAATTGTCAAAGAAAAAAACCGCATATATCGATTTGGCAAATTTTTCAAAAACACATACATATAATAATGGACTACAACATACCATAAGTATCAAATATGTCTCACATAATGGAGACCACAAAATCGGTCACAGAAAAAAACCGCTCGTATCGATTTGTCCAATTTTTCAAAAACTCATACATATAATAATGGACTACAACATACCATAAGTATCAAACATTAAACACCACTAAATAACAACATTTATTGTTAACAAAACTAAGTAATTTTTGTATATAAATTATTTTTTGTTTGTTAAATATTTTTTTTATTTCATAATTCAGAATTATTTTTTTATATAAATTCATTAAATAATAATAGAACACTTGATATTTAACATGAATATATTCAGAGGTTTTAATCATTTTGTCTTATTATTATTTCATTTAATAAATAAATTGTACAATTAATATCTTTATTGTAATAGTTTTTATTATTTTATTTTATTTTGAAGTTATAGTTTAACAATTTAACATTATTTTATTAATAAGTATAATTCGATTATTATTCAATATAATATATTATTGATTTTATATATAATTTTCAATATTTAATTATTTATTATTATAAAATTTCATCATCATATCCAAACCGATTTTTAAATTATTAATTAATGTAATATGAAATCCATAATTATATTTAAAAAGCAATTCAACACCATTTTTCTTGTATATTTTGAATAAAAATAATTTATCACCCGAACAGCCAAGGCCTTCATTAGGTGATAGTCTAATTATATGATTATAATTAGTACCTGAATCGTTGGAGTCGAACTTATGTATTTCATCGAACTGGACATTAACCCCATCCGTTCTATCGTTGCTTTGTTTAGTCGATACTTGTGAAGGTTTACCATTATTTAATTTTTTTGACTTACCAATTCGTGTGTCTTCGCTGACTTCATTTTCTTGAATCATGATTAAAAACTTTTTAGGCATTATTGATATTTTTATAAATTCAACAATTGTTATGAAGTTTAAACAGTATGTTACTTGCTTTTATAGTTTATTTTAAATTGATTTTAATTAATAATTTTCTAGAAAACTCTAAATTTAGAATGTTCTAGAATGTTCTAAATGCAATTAATATCAATTAAATTTATCAATAGAATGTTCTAGAAAGCTCTAAAAGATCACAGGGTTAAATAAATTATTAAGAGGAATGTTCTAGAATGTTCTTTATGTAATTAATTTCAATTAATGCTATAAATAAAATTTTTTAGAATGTTCTTAAAGATCACAAGGTCATATTAATTAATAAATGGAATGTTCTAAAATGTTCTAAATTTACATAAATTCAATTAATTTATTAAAGTGTTTAGAATGTTCTTAAAAATTCATTGTTATATTTTTTTAGAATGTTATCAAAGATTTCATTATATTAATCATTAGTTAATAAAATGCTTTAAAGTTTTCCCAAATATTCTGTATCAATTTATTATTATTTAATATTAATTGTTATTAATAAAAATTATTTTATATTCATTAATTCATTGAAACTATAAATATATCAAATGATATTCGCATATTCTTTTTCAAATTAAGCTTCAAAATATGCTTTTTATGCTTTTATATTCTTTTATGTGAAAATCCGCACTTTAATCATTATTATTGTTAATTAAATTACTTAATTAATAGTTTATAATATATTTTACATTAATTACGTTTGCGTTTTAACTGAAAATTAAAATGTAATGCTCGCAGTGTTTGTTATCCCACGCATCTAAGCCACTGCTATCAAAGCAGATCTATATCATAGGCCTAGTATTATCACACTTAGACAGCTAATATTGGAACTATTCCGAGCGTGCCATTGTTGTGATGGACTGGCCTAGAGTTTGTCTGAAGAAGATTTACAGATTAACTCCGCTAAATTAACTTTTTTTCAGTCAATACATATATTTCTCATATTATAAATAATATATATTTTTTAATTTTTTGAAATCATTTTGTAATTTACATTTCGTTAATAATTTTGAAAATTTTTTAAAATTAAAAATCCATTTAAGATTTTATTTTTTTATAAATTTTTTATATAGTTTTTCATATTAAAACATAAAAACTCAGTAATTTTATTGCAATATTATTTAATTTATTGCTTAATTTCACTTTATGTTTCAATATAATTATAAAAAGCATCGGAATTTTTATAAATAAATTTCAACTAAATTTAATTAAATATTTTATATTTTATACAAAAGTTCTGTAATTAATCATTAAAGATTATATTGAATCTCATTATATGTTTAGTCAAAACTCTGAATTAAAAAACATTGAAATTAATCATTTATCTATCAATAGAAACCAAAAATTGTTCGTAATATTATAATGAAATGTATTGTTCAGATTTTTACTTTTTAAGAAGAATTAGCTCAAATATTCAATTATTGACTTTACAGTACATTGTAAATAACTAAAAACATCAAAATAATAACATTTATTACATATCAAATTAATGTTATAAATAGATTTATAAATGGATTAAAATATCATTAATATTAGCATATATTTAAATAGGAATTTAAAAATTTTATTAAATAAATTTTCATTTATGAATTTTCTTGATAATTTTTTATTAATATTTATGGAATTATTAAAATTAAATTTATACGACAATTTTTCTATTTTGTGGAAAATTGCATTTAAATAAGTAATATAGCAATTATTGCAATATTCATTATAAATAGTAAAATATAAATGGAGTTTAAACTTCACTTTACTTTATTCGATTTTATGCAGAAATACAGAGTTATAGTTTATGAAATAATAAAGTATCAAATGATATCATATTGAGGCTTTAACAATGATTTAAATAATTATTAACTTTAAGTTTATTTACAATTTTTATGATAATATCAAACTTCATTATTTGTATATAATAAATATTGTTTAATATCATATGATGCTATATTGTTGCTAAATATATTTAATTACAAATTTAAACTTCTTTAACATAAAGTGCATTGTATAATTTAAATCTTTAATCTTTAAACTGTATTTAATATACAAATATTTTGCCAAAATGCACTCTCAATTTATTGTTTTATGAAACTATAATATTAAATTTTATTTCGATTTTATTTTTATAATTTTTCACTTTTCAATTGAATTTTAATTTCGATTATTATATTTTTAAAATATTAAATTATATTTAAATTTTAAGTTTTAAAAATTTTATTTAGATTTCAATTTTAACAAAATATTTATTTTTAATTGATTTTCTATTTAAATTTTATGAAACGCATTTTAAATTACATTCATTAAAATTAAAAATCATAAGTATTATATATTTCTATTTTAATTTTTAGATTAATTTTTCGTTTTATAGCTTAATAGCTATTATATAACATGAGCTCAATTTAATTTCTATTTCAGTTATTATTGTATATAAATTGAATTTCAATTTTAAAGATTTATATGTTTTTCGTTTCAATTTTAATTTTTGTAAGATTTTATTTTAGTTTTAAAAAATTATTATTAAAATAACCAATAAATTGATATGGATTTTTAGCTCACTTTGTAAAAGTCAGCTATTGGATTTGACATGTCTGTCTGTATGTTTGTTTCTGGACCGGTCTTTATATTTATTAAGGGGATTTTTCTCTATGTTTATTAAGGGATTTTTTCAAAAAAAAGACTCCTATCGACAAAAATAGACTCCTATCTTCAAAAAATCATTGTTGAAAAGACTCCTATCGGGCTTAAAATGGGCTAAAAATGGCTTTAAAATGGCCAA
>JAQGAW010002045.1:0-16534 GCA_034698025.1 Phthiracarus crinitus | reverse complement strand
GAAATTATATAATTTATATTCTTTTAAGTTTTTAAAATAATATATTTTATTGAATTAAATTAATTTGAATAAATTTAAGTCTCTTGTGACATAAGAACTTTTTTATATAAATTAATGGTTTTATGTTCTGCAATAGGATAAGATTTGCATTGCTGTCACGTCTCAAATGGACACTTGCTTTGAGACATTAGTAATATCCTATCCAAGAGCCTGGGACAGGCTCTGGGATAGGATTTAGATAATGTCACAAAGACTGTGTCCATGGAGACGGGAAGCCCTGAAAAACGTATCTACTCCCTTCGATTTACTTACGATTAAAGTATTTCATTAATATAAACTTTAAGTTTTTCTATTTGTCCTGTAGTTATATATCTCATTGGTTACTAAGCTATTACTATATCTCCACAAACGGCTAAATAAATAGGAACTTCACAATTTTTGCTTATTAATCCGTAATCACACATTAAAAAATATCAAGATGAAACAGTAACAAAATTATTATTAGAAATATCACAAAAATTAAATTTTAAAATGTTAAATGTTACAAGTTTTATGTTTCCCATGAGAGAATTATAAATCCTTTATTTATTAAAAAATTTAATATTTCAAAAACTCTTATACAAATAATGTATCTTTTAAACTGTAAATCATTAACTAGTATAAAGATTGATAAAATTAGAAAAATTAAACATTAAATTTTTGGATTATCCCTACTAATATAATATTTTTTAGTTCTTATTTTGTTCATATTATTAAATTTTTTAAGATTTAAAATTTTATTTAAAAACTCGAACAAAACATAATATGTGAATACTTTTCATATTCAATAAATTGACATTAATATTTGATGTGACGTAAAATCACATATAAGAGTGACTTATAGTCAAAACTTTTATATAACGTATTTTTAATAGATGAATGCAAAAAGCATTTATTAAAACAGTTATGATTTAAATCGCAAAGCGATAAAATTAAAACATAATTCAAACCATATTTTGTATTAAAATAAAGCATTTATTTCTGTGGAATTTTGGCAAACAGTAACACATTTAATAATTAAGTGAAACAACTACTAATTTAAACTTATTATTACAGTTAAACACTAATGATTTTATAAAGAAGGCAATTGATTTTACAATTCTTCACACATATGGCTTCAAAACACAAATGATTTTATAAAATAGGCAAATGATTTTATAAACAGTGCTATATATACAAATGATGCCAATTTTTAATGATAAAATTTAGCTTGATTTTATTACTAAAGTTGTTATAATTTTTATAATTTGTAAGACCACAAGTAATTAGATTGATAGTTCTAGGTTTTATCAATAATCAAAAAATAAATTTTAAATTTTCATTGCTTCAATTTAGTATTATATCATCAAATCTTATTTTAGATTTAATTAATACTCTTATTTTAAGTTTTTGTAAATAATTAAAATTTAAATTTAGAGAATAAAAAATTTAGTCTCAAAACAACGTAATGCAATACAAGTTTTTGGTGCGTTATAAAATCATTTGCCTATTTTGTAAAATCATTTGTGTTTTGAAGCCATATGTGTGAAGTGTTGTAAAATCAATTGCCTTCTTTATAAAATCATTCGTGTTTAACTGTATCAAAACCATTATTATTATTAATTAAATATTATCGAATTATTATTATTATTTCCGTAATTAAAAGGAATTAAACAAATTTAATATTTGATCGGAATTTCGAAATAAATAATCACTAAATTTGGCGCAGTTTTGGCAAAAAAAGGAGCGGAGAAAGAGAAACAACATCAACCTTCAAATAAAATTAGTATTAGTTTTAAACTAAATTAAGTTAAATTAGATTTAGATATAAGTATAATTCAATATTATTATAATTAATTTATTATTATTAACTGTTCGTTAAAATACGAAACAAATTAACACGTGTGTGATATCATATCACTTATAATCAGTTCAATGAAATTGATGTCAAATATAGTTTAATTAAAAAATTGATAAATAATTGCAATACAATTCAAACAAATACATTAATTATTAAAAAATAATAGAATAATTTTAAAATTAGTTTAATTAATCATTGATTAGATTGTAATTTAATTCGAATTTAATGAATGAATTTTATAATACTGTAGAGAGTTAAGATATACGTAATGATTATGATTAAGTTTTTATAATGATAATGATTATTCATTATCGAATATACACATATTCCGGGAAATGATTAATTACTTGTTATTTATTTAATCCATATATAAACCAAAATTTTAATTTTATTACATATTATATACTTGGCTGTAACGCATTAATTATGATTTAATACAAATAAATAAATTTTAATTAAAAATATATGGTCTCTACAAATGGAGCCAACGCAGTGAGGAGTCTGCTATTAACAACTATAAAAGAGATCACTTATTGCTTATCAATTATTTAGACATCATTATTATTAACTCGCTTATAGTCAAATTAGAAAAGAAAACGAAGTTTGGTGTTAAATGCGATTATAAGCTTACTGGAAGACATAGAAGGATAACGTATCCCAAAAAAATAGGAGAGCTAATGCTCATTCAATTGGCAAAAAACGGTGAATAACGGTTAAAAATAATTAATCAAATTTAATCAAATAGTTATTAATTATTGATCTATAAGTGCTTATAAAAATTTCTATAAATAAGATGATTAATTAATTAAATTATTTAAACTAATGATAATCTTAATTATCTTAAGCTTATTACAATCATATCATTTGTTTGATTGTTTGAAATCTTATATACACGAAACTTATATTACAAACAATATAATATGCAAAATAATTATACCTATAATCAAAAATATATATTCATCTGTTTATTATATAGAGTCTTATTTAATAGTTAAATATAAATTATTTTATTCAAATTAGGGTATTTTAAATATCTATTAAATAATTATAAGTTAAATTTAATTGTTATGAAATAAGTTATAACAAAAAAAATACGCCCATCCTGTGTATCGATCATAAGAATGAGTAAAAGTAACACATTACTAATGTCAAAAAAAAAGTTTGTCATTATGACAAATTAGTAACAAACGACAAAACGACTCATCATTAGCGGTTATGATCGAAGGCGATGTGTTAACATACATCCTCGAAAGATTGAGGTCATCCAACATTATCGCTGCAGATAAGACAATAATAAATGCTACAATTGGGCAATTAGTTAATACACAACAATTTAATATAGATCGGATCCAAGAATTGGAA
Source organism: Phthiracarus crinitus (assembly GCA_034698025.1). Taxonomy (NCBI): domain Eukaryota; kingdom Metazoa; phylum Arthropoda; class Arachnida; order Sarcoptiformes; family Phthiracaridae; genus Phthiracarus; species Phthiracarus crinitus. The sequence continues at coordinate 13,293 of JAQGAW010002045.1, read as the reverse complement.
TCAACAGAAACAACTCTTAGACAACAAATTGATTTAAAAAACGAAACTATAACTGAATCGGAAGATACGATTCGAGAATTAAGAATCGAGATCGATGATCGAAAAGGAGACATAACTCAATTGAACGCAACTATTGATAATTTAAGAGATAGAGAAAGATTATTAAGCGAGTTAAGCAGTGAATCAACAGATTCTATAAATCCAGTTAATAATAACGATAACACTAATAACGCTAACATGAATCAACAACAAATTGCTGACTTGGCAAACAATATTTCAGCAAATATGCCAGACAAACAATCAAATATTAAACAATTTTCCGGTAATCCCAAAGACGCCATCTCATTCATGGAAGATTTTGAGTTCAATGCAGCAGCCAATAATTATACCGGCGATAGAAAAATTACCAAATTTGGAGCTCTTATGCAAGGCATTAGCAGAGATTGGTTTTCCTTAGAAATATTGGGAAAACAGCTAAATTGGGATGAAGTTAAACAATTATTCTTTGCCCAGTTTTTACCTGTAAACTACGAAACCTATATTAGAAATGAATTCAGAACCAGGAAACAACAGATATTTGAACCATCAGCAAACTATATCTGTTCAATGAGACGATTACTACAAAGAAGTAATCTTAATATGCAGGAATCAGACGGCGTAGATTGTATTCTAAATAATATGTTGCCTCAAATTGCACAACAAATAATACCATTTAATCCAAAAACATATATCGAACTCCAAAACATGGCAAATCTAGTAGAGAAGAGCCTCAAAGCAGTACACGAAGGAACAGAATCAAATGTTGTTGCCCTAACATCAACATTAAGTGCCTTAAACTTAAATGAAAGTCCAAGACAATTTAAATATCGTAACACATATTCGCGTCGTCCAGAAAGAACAACAAACGCTTCTCCTCGTTGTTGGAAGTGCAACAGAATAGGACATGTACAATCGAATTGTCGATCAACATATCCAAATAGAAGCCGATATAATCGACCATTATATAGACGCTTCCGCAGAAACTTTAGAATGGGTCAAACAAGTCAGAGACAAATAGATTCGAATGCCGTTAATTCACAAAACAATCCAACACAAAACATTGAAATGATAAATATTTTTACAATTGACGGAGTAAATAATACAGTAAACATTAAAGTAAATTCAAAGCAAGGGAAAGCAATTATAGATTCAGGTGCCGCAGTCTCGTTGATAAGTAAAGGCTTTGCTGCCAAAAACAATTTTAAAAAGTCACCATGGAATGGATTAGGCTACCGATTGGCTAATGGAATACTTTATAAACCCTTGGGACAATGCAAAGTAAAACTAACTCTTACATTAGAAGATAAGACAAGAGATTGCGAAATAAATATTTTCGTATGTGACGGCCTTCCGATTGATATATTGATTGGGTTTAATCTAATCAAAGATTTTGGAATCGTGATTGATGGAGGCCAAAATAGAATTTATTTCTCGTGACAAATTCAAAATTTTCATCACTCATTATTCTTCAAAAATGATAGACATCCCGAGTACTATGGCAAAGTCTACAATACACATAGCGCTATCATAGCTCCAATGTCATCTATGCTGATAGATGTAGATTTAGAAAACAAAAGATACGTTTTAGATGGAAATTATTTCATAAAATATAACAACACAGACCTTATAGTGTCAAACTCTATATCATCTGTAAATAATGGACAAACTACAATACTAGTTTCCAATTTCGGACATAGAGAATATTTACTAGATTTTGGCAAAGCACTCGGAACATACGAATATATTTATGATTGTGAAATCATTCCAACTTGTTTATCAGTTAACGACATTGATACTGAACCAGATTTATCCACTGATAAAATATTTAATGAAGATTATAAACTTGATCCCGATGATTATATTGAAGAAATAAAAGTTGAAAATATAAAAATAAAAATTGGGAAACAATTAACAATAGGACAAAAAGAAGAAATAATCAATTTTATAACTGAATTTAAAGACGTAATTTCATTTGATAAACGGATTGGATTAACTAACCTAATCGAATATGAAATAGAATTGGAATCTTATAAACCAATACATGTAAGACCATACAAATGTTCAGCAGCGGAAAGAAAGGATATACAAGACCAAGCAAAGATGATGATTGAACAGGATATCATAGAACCAGCAAAGACTCCTTGGTCAAGCCCAATCATTATAATTAAGAAACCTTTAAGCAAAGGGGGAGGATTTAGATTTGTAAATGATTTGCGTGCGATTAACAAAAAAACTAAATACTGGTCATACGAACTTCCTTTAGCAACCGACTATTTCAGAGCTCTATCTGGAAACAATTATTTTACTGTCTTAGATGCAAGATCTGGTTTTTATCAAATACCAGTTAGGGAAGAAGACAGGGACATACTTGGCTTTGTCGTGCCAGGTTTTGGATCATTTAGATATAAAAAGATGCCACAAGGGGCGAGAAATGCTGCCCAAACATATTCCTGTTTAATGGACATTGTTCTGGGCGATTTAAAGTATACTGCGGCGATGGTTTTTATGGATGATATTCTAGTACCCGGGAAAAACTGGAAAGATCATCTGTCAAAACTTAGAAAAGTGTTCAGCGCGCTAAGGATTGCAGGCCTCACATTAAAATACGAGAAATGTATTTTTGCTGCAGCAGTAATTAAATTTCTAGGAAGAATTATAAGTAAACAAGGTATCAAACTAGACTACAAACAAATAGAAGCAATAGTTAAAATGTCTGCTCCTTCATGTCCAAAAGAAGTGAGACAACTACTTGGAAAAGAAGGATACTTCAGAGAATATATTGAAAATTATTGAACAATTGCCGCCCCTTTATGTGAATTAACAAAAAATAAAGTTAAGTTTTGTTGGACAGAAAAACATGAAGAAGCTTTTAAAAAAATTAAAGAGATTTTGTCAAAGCCACCTGTTTTGACGCATTTTGATCCAGAATTGGATACACAACTTAGATGTGACGCATCGACAATAGCAATCGCATACAAATTGGTACAACTGCATGACGACAATTTGTGGCATCCAGTATCATATGGAAGTAAAAAGTTAACAGATGCTGAAAAGAAATGGAGCATAACAGAGCTGGAATGTTATGCTGTTGTTACAGCTTTGAAAAGACACAGATCTTATTTGATTGGTCTACCTTTTACAATAATCACAGATCATTCAGCACTAACATCATTATTAACTAAAAGAGATCTACCAGGACGTCTAGCAAGATGGTCATTAGTTATAGCTGAGTTTTCAGAAGCGAAAATTATACATAGACCTGGCTTAAAAATAAATGACGTCGATTATTTATCAAGACACCCGATAGTAAACACGAATACTTCTCCGATTAATTTGGTTCACGATGAGCATTATATTCCCACTGAAGACGATTTTATAAAGGAGCAACGAAAAGACTACAGACTAAAACCTATAATTGACCATCTGTTGGTAAACAATGAGAATAATGAAACTCATATATTAATTAACGATTTATTATATTGGAAGTGCCAACTTCTTTAATAAACAATGTTCTTTTTATTCATCATAACCACCAATTTTCCGGACACCATGCATATAGAAAAACTCTTGAACGCATAAGAGAAAGATATTATTTTCCTATAATGGCAAAGACTGTTAAACTATATGTAGATTCATGTCTATCTTGCCAAACCAGAAAAAGGCATGGCTGTAATCCATATGGTTTAATGCAACCAATGGAAGCCTTTGAAACTGCCGAGAAATGGGGAATCGACTATCTGGGAAGTTTTCCACGCTCAAATAATGGAAACAAATATGTAATATTTTGTGTGGATTACTTTACAAAGTATGTGGAAACAGCGGCTACTAATAACTGTACAGCAGAGACCGCCACACGATTTTTAATTGACAACATAATAACAAGACACGGAGTCATGAAATATCTTATAAGTGACAGAGCACAGGCTTTTATGTCACGCATCCTAAAACTCTTGACTGATAGAACGGGAATAACTCATATCCGAACAACAGCTTTCCATCCACAATCGAACATTAGTGAGAGAGTTAATAGCAGTATTAGTGCTATGCTTTCACAATATTGCTCATCAAACCACAAAGATTGGGATCTACAGTTGTCAAGCATAACACTTGCGTTAAATACACAATTTCATAACTCGACAAAGAATACACCCTTTTTCCTTGTATATGGAAGGATATGTAACTTGCCAGCAGATATCCCGGTAAACGATTTATCTGAGGAGGATAAGCGTAATAGATGGGAAGTTGCTTTAAACCTAGCCAGAGAGATTATAAAACGATCTCAAAGCGTTAATAAAAAGTATTATGATAGTAGACATAAGCATATAATGTTTAAAGTTGGTGAAAAAGTTATGTGTTACTATCCAAATAGAAAAGTAGGCTTAGCAACCAAGTTAATGCATTTCTACAAAGAACCGTTCGAAATTATTGGCGTAAAATCTAATTTAGTTTACGAAATTCGAATTGGTAGAAACAAGACTGATTTAGTACACGTCTCAAGACTGAAGAAATACACCGAAAGATCAATCATAAACAGCGCAAATGGGTTATCAATTTTGATGTTATTTCTAAGTTTCTTCTTATTCTTTACTATTGTTAATGCTAATAATTTTGTTGAGACAAGTCCAATTCAATGGAAGACTTCTGATATTAAAGTTATTGAGAGAACACAGTCTTATCAGATTAAAGTCAGACGTAAAACTAAAACGATGGTGCTTTGAAACATTCGATCGAAGTTTCATAAAACAAATGGAAACAATGTGTACCGATTCTGAAAGCAGAAACAAACGCGCAATTCAAGTTCTTGTTTTATGCGCAACAGGAATAGTTTCGGCTGGAGTCGCATCAATATATGCAACCTATAAGTCCCACAAATTGAATGTAAACGTAAATAAATTACTTACTGAATACGACAGTATCGAACAATCAATAGAGAACCAAGAAAATGCAAATTTTCATGTTAAAAAAGCTCTTAAAATTATCGGAAAAGAAATGAATTATACTACTCTAGAAAGAATCGCTTTGAAAAATGAAATTGAATCTGATGCAATGCTTTCAACATTTTTAGCATATAAATTTGCTACGCTCAATTCAAACTCAAAAAGGATTCTAGATAAATGGAAAAATAAAGAGATCGACTATAGTTTATTAGAAACTCTTAATATAACCTTACCATGTTCACCAAATTGCTCTTTAAACAGTTTACAAGCGATCGGATGTCATATCGATAAAACAGAGAAAATAATAATTGTGTCATTAACAGCAGATTTGCAATCAGAAACTTCAGTTGCAGTAATCTCTGATCCTTTTACAATCTATAAATTGACTAACGGATCATGGTGTTCAATCGAGTATAAAGGAAATCTACTGGTAATATTTGACAGAAAAAACCAATGCATGTACAATGCCGGACAAGTTCATTATTACAAAAATGATCGAACAGCAGCAATTCGAGTAGGAAAATGTAAAACATCACAATTTTCTAACAATCTTTGGGAAAAGAATAGATGTTCTAATGAATCACCAAGAATACAACTTAAATTAGGAAGCAACGATAACTACATATATTGCGATTCATATTTTATAACTATTTTCGGAAAGAAAAGGAAATGCCCGCAATATCCCTTTCAATTGGATAAAAGAGAAAATTTTATTTTGGCAAACTTTTCTTACATTGGAAAAGCCAACAAAATCAAATTTCAATCGAACTTCAACCTTTCTAACGAAATTAACCATTTATTGTTGAAAGAAACTAACTTATTCAACATAAATTCGGAGATATTGTTCAAAGAAATTGACAAAATTAATGTTAACCCCAACCATGAGTTAAACAATGAACCACCAAACTTTTACATGCTTTATATAATTATGACATTATTTGTCATTTTACCATTAATTATCTTAGTTTACTTATTCTTTTCACGAGAAAGAATAAGACACCACATGCTAGATATTGAACAACATCTTGCTGTTCAAACAGCACGTAATTTCGTAGATGATATTTCTACTACCCACCACCGTTTTAACCCTGAATTATAATTATCATTTTTACTCAATTATCTTATTCGAATTATATTTAACCAAATTTTATTGTCTTAAATATTTAATCAAATTTATTTAACCATTATTCTATAATCAAAATTAACAATATATATATATGAAATAGCCTGAAATAATGAACAATAACGACTTTCCTGACTGGCCCACTAATAACGAACAGCAAAATCAACCTGTTAATAATAACGTACCTGAAAATGAAATCGACCTCTTATTTCAAATAGCTGAAGAAGCAAAATGGCAATCTTACAAGAAACCCGAAGTAGTTACACCGGAAAACGCGACTCTTCCAACTATTGCATGTAAAGAAGAACCGATAGATGTATCTCAATTATGTTGCCGATTTTGTACAGATTTACCTTTAGATCCAAAATCTTGTTCAAATTGTGGCTCAATATTCTGCCAAGACTGTAAATTATCATTTGATGCAAACAACAACAAATGTTTTGCTAACAGAAACATTACTTGCCAAATAACACCAAATCCTTTGTCTTGGAGAACACTAAGTTATGGAATCATGAGAATAAAATGCCAATTTTGTGAAGAAGAAGTGAGATTTTGGTTTTTCACAGACCATCTAAAAACATGTGCTCGTATTAAATGTGAAAATTGCAATTTGTTCAGACCTGTTTTACCAAAAGAACATAATTGTATTAAGGAGTTAGCTGAATATCAAATATACAGAGAAAGTTTACTTAAAAAGGAAATGAACGAAAAACTTGCTATATTGGAAAGCGATATCAACTACAAACAATTTTTAATCGAATCCATGCAAACCGAATTAAACAGATTAATGGCAGAGAACCAACTAATTTCAGCATCACCTGATATTCAAATCATCGGATATACTACACAAAATAACCCAAATATTGAAAGAAATCTATTGAATGAACCAATAAACAGTAGTTTAGAAACAACCGAAATTGTACTTACAGGCAATACAACTGAAAATCCTCACAACTCAGGACAAATAGAGGCAATAACGATACACGGACCAGAAAATGTTTCGACTGTCATTACAACCGGTTTAAGCCGAGCAACTAGTTGGGGAGAAATTAAAGAAAGAGCTTCGAACAGATTTGGGTTAGATTCAAGAGAATACGATCTATTAGATATTCGCCATCGATTTTTTAGAAATACAGAAATTTGCGGAGATAGAGTATTGAGACGTTATCACGTTAACCTAATCAGAAAACGCATATTACCATATAGAACGAATTTATCTCTTAAAGCTACTCAACAGTCATCAAATACTCCTAGAATTCAACAGAGAGAAAACGAAACATAAAGTATATTATATCAATCTAAATGAATTCTACCCAACCAGTCTATATCTAAACATATTTATTAATTTCTTTATTATTTAATAATCTTATATTTAATAATTAATTTATTATAATATATATTTAGCAAAAATTATATATATATAAAATTTTTTTTAAGAAAGCGGAATATGTAGAGAGTTTAGATATACGTAATGATTATGATTAAGTTTTTATAATGATAATGATTATTCATTATCAACTATACACATATTCCGGGAAATGATTAATTACTTGTTATTTATTTAATCCATATATAAACAAGTTATAATTTTATTACAATAATATATACTTGACTGTAACGCATTAATTATGATTTAATAAAAATAAATAAACTATATTTAAAAATATGTGGTCTCTACAATATTATGAATATTTAATTAGTTTTATAGCTTTTGAATATCATCAACATTTCTGACGATCACAATTAATACAAGTGTATTTTATTTAAACAGACTCTTTATAAAATAATTAACAAACAAAAACATAATTAAGTAATATTTTAAGTTTCATTTCACGCATTACTTTTATTGGCATAATTTTAATTTTTAATTAGTTTTACGTATACCACTTTTAAAGTCTTAATAGATGTTCAATCAACAAAATTATCATTAATATAATGATTGCAATTAATTTATTTTAATTATATTACGTCAATGATTGTCAGTAAACAAAAAATAAAATTCTTTTAAAAAACTGATGCTTACAATGCAAATCTATCACAAACTTTTGATATTTTTTAGTTATTTAAATTATATTAAATCTTTTTAAATAAATTTTAAAATTATTGTCACAGTTATAATTGGTAATAATTTTTATAAATAATTAAAATATTATCATACTTCTGATTTATTACTTTATTTAAAAACATTTATATATATAATATTTTCAGGAAATAACGAAGCAATTAGCGATTTTGCATTGAAGAATAAGGTAGATCTTGGAGTTAGAGAAACGAAATTAGCACTCGATATGATTAAAAAACTTCCAGAGAGTTATAAAAATCTTGGTTCGGTTATCAGATTACAAAAAATTCTAATAAAAACTGGTGACAAATGTAATGATATGGTTAAACAATGGAGCACTTTATCTTCGAAAGACAACAACCAAATGGTTCCGCCAATCTTTGAGTCATTAATGAAAGATTATGATACGTTAAAGGCTTTGTTATTAGCGAGAGCTTCGAAAGAATACGAAATTTGTAAACGCGATAAACTTGAAAAATGTTATTTAATTAAATATGAAATGAAACTTTACTACAATATCGACAAATTATTTAATGATACTTTAAATCAATACAACCAAATATTAAAATAGAATTGTATTTATAATTATTTATCAATTTATTATTTCATTCAAATTATTAATTATATTATTGATACATAAATTTATAATCATTTGATTAATTGTAATAAAAACTTTGTTCAACATTACAATTTTATTAATGGTTTTACGGAAACATTGTAAATTAAATTAATTATACTTTTATGATAACTTATATTTTTACGCAATGATATCTTTTACGGATAAATTAATACTTATTACATAAAATCATTTACAGTTTTATAACGAATAATTGATTTTGCGATAAAAGTGAGGAATTAAAATATATCCTCTATAATAAGCTATACTCTTCACACTATTTTTTAAAGTATGTTGACTTTATGTACTTTAATAAATAATATTGTTTTCATTGTTCATAAAAATCAATCTGATATGCATTGTTGTAGTGTATGTGAACTTCGATTACATCACTATAAACTGTTACGTTTCATACTTTGACTGTAATTCTAGTTACAACTAGAAGTACAGTGACTCACAATTACTTTTCTTATTAGTCATTAATAAAATACTAGTTATTAACCAATTAATGTATTACTTTATTAGTCATTATGAATGCTTAATTGTTTTAATGTATTACATGTGTCATTCCAACGTTAGCTTCGAATGTGTTTACTTAACTAATGTTGTAGGATGGCATCTATATTTGCAACATAGCAACCGTTGCTAGGGTCGTGGCGTTGCTATGTGACGCCATCACCATAGCAACCGTACCCTAGCAACGGATGTCTAGCAACTCAGTTGCTATTGACATTGCACTACAGTGCGATATGTTTTTTAATGCTAATTTTGCATAGCAACCTCCGTTGCTAAGGACCTAGCACTACAGTGCTATGTTTTTTATCGTACTGTTGTACGATATGTTATCACTTGACCGCCATCTTGGTTACTAGGGAACCAAATCACATGATATGAGCGCTAACAGCGCCATCTATAATATACCCAACTATCGTATTTTTGTACGATATGTTATTACGTGATATTAGCGCTTACAGCGCCATCTGTATATATATATTTAACCCATTAGGTTATATTTAGCATGATTAACACAATTATTGGTTAATAATTAATTTTATATCATATTTTAATACATTGTTTATATTGAGGTTATACATGGATTATATTAATCACATGGTTAAACATGATATTTTATTATTATAATAATTATACAATTATACTGAGTATAACATAAGGTATATATTTCTCGTATAATAAGAGGTGGCAGATTCCTGGCAACCCCGATAACCTCTATAGTTTAATAATACTTCCGACTTCTGCCTTGCAGTCGGGAAAAGAGAAGCGGCAGAACACGAGCAACCCCGGGAACTTTTCAAATCATTAAATAACTTCCGACTTATGCCTTGCAGTCGGGATGAGACATAAGGGACTGTTTAGTATTCTTTTCAGCTTCATTCATTTTACCAAATTGATGCTTATGCAACAATAGTAATGTTGTAAATAACTGGTTACAAAGTAAACATTCCTTGATAATAGTTAGCTTTAGGCATTGAGCGATAATTAGCTTTACTCTTTTTTGTTCGTTTTATTTTATTCAAAGATTTTACTGGAGAAAATGCAGCTGAATGTTTTTGTTTCAGGTGCATTCTGTACCAGATATTATTTTTGTATTCTTTTTTGCAGATTGAACAAATTATTATATTTTGAATTTTCATTTTAAAGATTATCATAAAACATTTTGTCTTTATATAAGCTTTGTTAGCTTTTCAAATTTGTGAGAATTTCGTTTAATATTCTTGTTGATATATCAAAGTTCCCCTCTAGAGCCGTTTTTAGTGAAATTTTAAGCATTTGTATAAAGTTAGGGTTAATGACGTTATCTTCATCTTCATTGTCTTTTGGATAGCTTTACAACATCAACTTCTGCTGCACTTAATAGTGCTTCTAGTTTAGTTATTGTTCTATCGTTAATCAAGTCATCCTCATCGTCTGATTCATCACACTCATCTGATGCTTCAGACCCGGTCGATTCGGAAATAGTTTCCGATACAGTTTCAGATACTGTATCAGAGAGAGCGGATTCAGATGGTTCATAGCTATGATCATCTATATAGTCTTGTTCATCATTCCGATTATGCATTGTATTGATATGGCTGTTCAGGTTAGACGCTTAGACGCTTTAGCAAAATAATTGTTCCAAATTTGACAATATAATTCAGGTTTCATTTTAATTTTTAATACCTTATGTGCTCTGCCTTTTTATAAACATCGCTTAAATTCAAATGATATTTAAATAAGTCCTGATATTTCAGATAGCCTTATAAGCTTTTTCCGTAAAGGGGTACGGGCTCTGGAAGGCTCAGCGGTTCGGGATCGATCATCGAAGTACTATCTTGCCGCCAGACACAGAGAATCTGCCAATCTTTTAAACTTCGCCGCGCTGTTACGCGCTTGCTGGAGTTACTCAGTGAGAAAGACTGGAGATGAGATATAAGGGTCGGTACGTCCCCTGTAACCACTTCAGATTTCCAGGTTCTACCACAAAGAATTTCCTGATACAATGTACCCAAAAGCGGGTTGAAAAAGGCTGAGGTCTGATAGGTACCATATGTCTAAATAAATACAGTTAAGAGAAATTAGGAGCCACTAGGAACCATAAGAGCCAGTAAGCCACAAGGAGCCTTTAGGAGCGATATGGAACCATTAGGAGCCTTAAGAGCCATTAGGAGCCACTAGGAGCCATTACGAGCCGTTACGAGCCATTACGAGCCATTATGAGCCGCAAGAGGCTTTGCGAGCCAATTGGAGCCATTACGAGCCATTAGAAGCCGTAAGAGCCATTACTAACCACTAGGAACTATTAGGAGCCACTAGGAGCCATTAGTAGCCATTAGGATTCATTAGGAGACTTAAGAGCCATTAGGTTCCACTAGGATCCACAAGGAGCCATTAGAAGCCATTGGGAACCGTAAAAGCCACTAAAAGTCTCTAGGAGCCGTTACGATATGTTATTACGTGATATTAGCGCTTAGAGGGCTATCTATATATATATTTAAATATATATTTAACCCATAAGGTTATAATTAGCATAATTAACTAAATTAATTGACACAATTATTGGTTAAAAATTAATTTTATTCATATTTTAATACATTGTTTATATAGTGGTTATACATGGATTATATTAATCACATGGTTAAACATGATATTTTATTATAATAATTATACAATTATACTGAGTATAACATAAGGTATGTATGTCTCGTATAATAAAAGGTGGTAGTTTTTAGGCAACCCCGAAAACCTCTATAGTTTAATAATACTTCCGACTTCTGCCTTGCAGTCGTGAAAAGAGAAGCGTCTGAACACGGGCAACTCCGGGAACTTCTCAAATCGGTAAACACCCGACTTCTGCCTTGCAGTCTTGGTGAGACATAAGGGGGAGCAAATATCTAGTATCCGTAAGGAAAAGTATAATTAGGGCCTGCAAGGTACCGTTTGGTCGATACGGTCTGAAAGGTTTTGTCGAAATAACGGGTGAAAACTTGGTCTTGCCGAGATGCACTTCTCCGGCTCTTCCAACTCCCTCCTCCAACTCCCTCACTCCTCTGACTCCCTCCCTCCTCCGACTCCCTCCTCTACCGGCTCCCTCTTTCTCCTCCGGCTCCATCCCTGTTCTGACTCCCTCCTCCTTCGACTCATTCCCGCTCATCTCACTCCCTCTTCCTCCGACTCCCTCCTCCGACTTGAATATTAAACTGTATTGCATAATTAATGAATAAACATTTTTGCAAAATTCCAAATTTATTTAAACCATCACCAATTGATACGAATATAAATTGTATAAGTAGTATGTAATCCCCGTCTTTTGGGCGATTTTACATAGAAACCCATGTTAAAGAAAATTTTAAAAGTTTTTGGCCGATCTCTATTTTATATTGAAACACATGTAAAAGAAATTTTAAAAAACCTTTAGCCGTTTTTCCATTGAAACCTATTTTAAAACATTTTATAAAAATCTCTGGCCGAAAGTATAATTCAACATAATTTATATTTAAATTAAATAAGTACTTCTAGCCGATTATCTATAGAATCCTATGTTAAAGAAATTTTTAAAAACTTTTGGCCGATTATTTTAAAATAAAATAACATATCTTAAAATAAAAATTTGTTTATTTACAATTTAATTATATATATTTACATTAATCTATGTCTAACATTTAAAAAATTAAATTTAATTTTTGTTTATAATATTATAAATTCTAATTCTGTTTAGGATTAAAAATATAACCAAACGAATCTTCAAAAAATTTAATTCTTGTTTTAAATCTAAGTCTATCTATTGCAATAAAATACCAGGTTTGTTGTTTTCTATAATCATATTCTAAATTATTTACATCATCCAATAAATATATAATTGGTACATCGTTAAATGTAACAGCCTTTGATCTGTCTGGTTGTTTAAAATTTTCCATTTTGTTTAAAGTTAATATTAATATAGTCAATATTTTACGATAATAGTCTTTTATATAATTTATTTAACAATAATTCGTTATAGTTTGTGTCAATGGAAAATAAA
>JAQGAW010002044.1:0-16537 GCA_034698025.1 Phthiracarus crinitus | reverse complement strand
CCGAAAGGCACTCATCGGTACGAAATGTTTGTTACGCCTAAAGCATTGACTATGCTTTTAGAGGAAAGTAAGTTAACGTCGATTATTATTATTTGTTAGAACTGATGGATTGAGTAGGCGTTTGAGACGGTATTTGTTTGTTGTTTTCGTGTTTTATGGTTTAATTTTTATATTAAATAATAATAATAATAATAATGACAAATTAGTATACGTGTCAAAACCGATTTATTTACTTTAATTCTGACGCAAACCAATTTTATCGCAAACTTACAAACTGTTCACAAGTTATTAATTTCGTTTATCTTTTATTGTTTGCTTCTTTTAGATGGTTGTAGTGTCGCACTAATCCATGGAATGTTTTATGATCCTTTCGGTAGTCGATGGTATTGGGTAGAAAACCAAAGTATCAATTATGCTCTTCGAGCTATTAAGAAATAGTTTATGCCATTTTCCGTGTCTTATCGTCAATCTTTCACTTAAAATTTTGACGTAAATTCTAATTTCATTCATAAAATATATTTCTATGTACAGAAAATTTTTGTATAAAAGATCTGCTTTTGCTTCCAGTTTTCAAACGAAATAGTAGTTTGAATAACGTTTATTAAATAATTTAGAACTTTTTGGAATAAAGCAGATTTATTTAATTGAAATTAAATTTAATTCGATTTTGTACTGTACTGTTGAATTATAAGATTTAAAAGTAAGTAAAATTAATTTGATTTTTATTGTATATTGAATTAAATGTAAACTATTTATTAATGATACAAATATGATAAATAAAATTTTAGCGTAAAAACTATTCATTTTTATTTAACTTTCGAAACTTATCCAGTTATCACTAAAAATTGAAATGTTTGAACGCTAATCAGTTTCAACTGTGCTTTTTTCAGATGTGTTTAAGCAAATTTGTGATGCGTTTGATTGCGTTACTCTTAATCTTGAGTTTTGCGAACGCGAACATCAACGTTCAGGACCGAAGAATTAGGGAAACATTGCAATTGGATGATCATAGAAAGGTTAATGACGTCGATAGAAGAATAAACAGACAAATATCTGATGAATCGCGGTCTCAGGTATTCTAAATTTTCAAATACTTAATATAGACCTAAAATACCAGAATAATAATTTTAATGTATTATACTTTAAGGATTTCGACGATATTCGTGATATTCGCAGTCGAAATCTTGAACGACGAAGCAATAATGAGTATGAGAGAGGGTTTGGTGAACAGCGATCTGTTGTTTTGCAGAGAATTGATGGTCGATATGAAACTAACAGAATGTCTGACAGAACAGATTCTTCAAATCGTAGAGTCGAACGGATATTTGATGCCAATCAGAGACAATTGAATGTTGAAAGGCGTGTGAATGATAATTCTGACCGACAAATACGGGGAGTTAGAGAAACAAATGATTTGCAGGAAACGTATTTAAATGGATCAGACAATCGGAGAAACGAAAACAGACAAACAACTGAAAGGAGAACTACAGATAATTCAATGAATCGCATCGAAAATGTACGATCAGAACAGCGAACAACTAGAATGGATGACACTCGTCAGCGAACATCTCATAACAGACTAATTAACGAAGAAAATCACTCGCGATTAGTTCGAAGCAATGATAGAAGAATCGATGATCAAAGAGAAGGTATGATTGAAACGCGCGCTATTGATAGAAGACTAGAGCAAAACCGAAATAATGAAGTTAGAGCTCGAACAGTAAATGAGGCGCGAATACTCAAAGAAAGAGACACTGAGTTTTTGAGTTACAAGAGAGAGCTTTTATTGTTCAATGATGGCAATCATAAAGTTTACGAAAACCAGTCTGCGTTTAATCATTATTTCGTTTTAAGCCTCATTTCATTCTTTACTATTATTGCACTGAAACAACCAAATAAGGCTAATAATAATATTCCATCGTTTTTTAAGTTGATTTCGATATAACTTTATTAAGAATTTATTGTTAATTTTAATTATTAAAATAATGTTAACATTAATTAAAAATGAATTTGTTGTTTGTTAAGTGGAATTAAACCGTCGATAAGTATTTACTTTGTCGCCAAACAATTGTTTTTTTGTTTTAATATTTTGAACCACTATATTATAATAAACAATATTTTAATTTTTATTTAATAAATTTAATTATGATTAAAATATAAGTTTGTTTTAATCTATAATACTGTATATCATATATTGTTGAATAACATGTAATAACTATTAAAAGTCTAATAAAAATAAGAGCATTATTCAAGCGTTCATTTCAATCTATTGACACCAACTTTCAAGATATCGAATAGTTTCAAAAAGTTTTAAACATTAAACAATACTCGTTTACAATAATTAACAATTAAATTTAAAAATGCATTTATTTTATCAATTTTTTCTGTAAAATTTATTGTTGAAAAAGTTTTAGATTTAGATTTAATTGTTATGAATTTAGTAAATGTTTGGAAAACTAAATTTATTGAAATTGATTAGAATCCTAAACAAAGTTCGATACGAAATAAATTTAATGGCAAAACTACCAGAAAATAATAACAAAGAATTAGTTGTGGTGCAACCGGTGTCTGATAAGAGAAGACGACTTATTATGGGCCAAGAATTGCAACACAAATGGAATGAACGCGAAAATATGTTTATCAACGATTCGATGCCATCCGACGAAGAGTTACGAAAACGATGGTACAGGAAAAACTTCACGAATTTAGTGATGAAAGAGTTTCGCCATCGAAATATTAGAAAAGCAGTTCGAGATTTGGGCGATGAAGAGCTTGTGCTCAAAGAATATCCGTTCATTCGACCGCTTTGGGTCGTTAAGAGGATTCAATTGAGGACACGATTACCGAAAAATGAAGCGTTACGCGAGCGTTGGTTAACGCATAGGAAATACAACTTTATTCGTACGAATACTGACCTTAAACCGCAACCAAAACCAATCAGAAAAGCAAAGTTTGCTTTACTAAGATTTATTAGTGAACTAATTTGGTGTTCGCATTATGATCATCGATGTACGCGTTGCTGTACAGTATTAGTAGTATTTGTTGCATTGTTTTTCATATATGCATTGTTTTTCATTTAAAATTATTTCTATGTTTAAGCAATTTATGAATTTTTCCTATAAATTAAATCAGATTTATTCCTAAACTGTTTCGTTAATTAATTTATAATATAACGTGAAACTGAACATAACTCAAGAATAATGTATTAATTAAATAATTATTTATCGGCACACAAATCGATTACACATTAAATAAAAATTATCGATTTTTAAAATTGATATAAACGAACAGTAAATGTAAATTCACTAATCATTATAACGTATCGCTGTTTGGGTCGTATTTGACGCAACGCTCACATCTCTACTCATAACTCGCTAATCATTAAACATGTGATGGATTGTGAATCCGTTTGCAAAACAATAACGTACGACATATAGACATATAACGTAATAACGTATAGACTAAGAACGCGTTGCGATCTGTTTGCTATGTTTACAGTGTTTGACGATTTTGAAGTGAACGCAATAATCAATCGAATGTTTGGTCGCAGTTAACGTTATAATAGCTTACGACTAACAGTAGACTATCATACAGTTTGAATGAACACAAATACGCATACTTTTGTATTAAACAACGAAATAACTCAATAACCAAACTATAAATAAATATTCGTTTAAACGAAAATATTATTTAATTATTTATTAGAAATGCGAACCGAATTTAAGATTTTAACGCTATTTCTCCAGTAATTTTCCGATGATTTAAGTGTATATGAAAACAATTGATTTTTGGAGCGCAAAACCACAAACTAATGGAAACAAATTTATTTGACGCGCAATACAATGTTGACATGGATTCGATTGATTCCATGGATTCAATGCAGTTTTTGTTCGACAATCGCGACATCGGTTCGATTGATGACGCAATTTGTTACGATAATGACATGATATTAGTGCAGAACGAAGTGATTGCGCGCTCGAATCACGCGAATGAGTCGCTAAACGATAACGATTTCGTTGTGAACGACGTGTTTCTCGATCACAGCAATGCATTCGCAATCAGTTCGTTGTTTGACACCGGAAATCATGATAATTATGATCTCTTTAATGACCAAAAAGAAAATTACTTAATCGATGAATGCGACGAATGGGAGAGCGATGACAGCGAAATGAGTAAAACTGACAAATTTTTTGATGATATACTGGCGGAAGAATGCGCGCAATTGTTAGCAAAAGAACCGTTGTTTGGATGCGTTTGCTGTCCGTCGTGTAAAACTAATGCCGCAAAAGGTATCGCTAAACTCAACGAAGTTTTCAAGCATTTTCGGCTACAGTTCGGCGAAATGAAGCAAAATTTTAATAAACAATTGTGTGATATTAAGAGCGATCTGTTCTCTTCACTGCTGGACTGCGCGCGAGTTATCCTCGATTTGCAAATGAAATTGAATGAGAAGAGCTATGATACGGACAATTTGCTGGATTTGACGCAACACTTGTCTATTCGTAACGACAATTTGGACAAACAATTGTGTGATATGACGCTGTCTTTCGAGAATGTGTGCAAAGAGAATATTACGCTCAGAGATAAACTGGGATTAAAGCTAAAAGTGGTTATCGATTCCGATGAATGTATTCGTGCCATGAATGAGCGAAAACAATTAAAAATGAACGCTCAAACCGTATCCGAGAATAGTGTAAATATGAGTTCAAAACTTGATGTCAGCGTTAATCTCGAGAGAGATATAACAACAGCTAAAGTGTTAATCTGTTTGTCGGACGAAATCAATGCTTTGGACCAGAAATTGAATAAGTCTTTATCATCGATTAATAATTTAGTTCGAACTAATGTCGATGCGATCACTGAGTGCACGGAAATTGTTTCAACGAATGATTCATTGCCGCATAGCTCTACCAATCGTTCCGAAACCGAACAAATTAGTTCAACGATTTTGAATAATAGGGAAGGCATTCGACGGCGCGTTATTAGTCGTCCCACTCGTTATCGATTTGATGACAATTATATCGGTCGTAACGAAGAAAGAGGTTTACTTTCGCTTTTTTAATTAAAATACTTTTTTTAATTTACATTATCATAGATATTAAATTAAAACATTAAAAATGATTTACAGATCGTCCGAAAAGTGTAAACGCTTGCAATTATGTGAATAATAGATCAGTTAACGGCCACAACACACACACGCGTCCATCAACTCATTCGTCAAATTATCAATCAATGATTACATACTCGAAATTCGATTCAAATCACAAACCATTAATTTCAAGCAAATCACATTCAGTTAACGGTTTCGTCAATAATAGTGATAGAACTTCAATGCTTTCGAGTTATAATGATTTATGTATGAAAACATTAAGTGATTTGACAGATCAGGTCAACCAAATTTGTGCCAAAGATAACACATGTAATAACATTTCATCGATTAATATGCAATCATCGCAATGTAATTCATATCAAACTGATTTATACAGCAATGCGTCCGATAATTCGCACAATAATAGCTCCACTCAGGGAAATGGTTTGAAACTTACGTTAAAAATACCCAAAGATTTTAAAGAACACGGAATTATGGAGAACAAGCGATACTGCAAACACTGTAAAACATCGTTCCCTGATATGTCTTGCAGACAGTTTAAAGATCACGTTTATGTTAATTGTTCCGCAAGAAGTAATGTTTTTGCTTAGAATTCAGTTTTATAAACTAATATATTTAACGTTACATCAATTTTTTTA
Source organism: Phthiracarus crinitus (assembly GCA_034698025.1). Lineage (NCBI taxonomy): Eukaryota > Metazoa > Arthropoda > Arachnida > Sarcoptiformes > Phthiracaridae > Phthiracarus > Phthiracarus crinitus. The sequence continues at coordinate 10,789 of JAQGAW010002044.1, read as the reverse complement.
TAGATTTCAACAAACGTCGTGTTGAGTGCGATAAATGTTCACGAGTTTTTCTTGGGGTAAAATGAATGATAATTTTGTGTGTTTAAATTTAATTAATCCCATTTTCTTTTACAATACAGACGAGTGCCTTACAAAGTCATTTAAGACACAAAAATTGTCTGAAAAATGGAGTCAAAAATAAGAAAAATCGGAATATAAATAAATCGCGTATTTTAAATGCATCGTCGATATGACAACAGCATTCAAGTACATTATGATTGTCATCCAATATATGTTTTAAAAGCGTTCACTTTTTCGTTATTTCTGTATTTTATGTTTGTTATTCAATGTTTTTTGCTTTTTTGTTGAAAATTGCATGAAAACAAAATAAATCTAGATTTTTCACAAACATAAAAATTTACTTTTAATGGTTTACTATTCTGTTTGTACAGTATAAATATTCTCTTGAATGTACAGTCAATTAAACTAACGTTAATATGTTTGTTAATTTTAGTTCTAAAATTAAAGTAAAATTCAACTATTTTATAATAAAATATAATATAATAAGCTTATAATAAAATCCTGAAATATAGGATTGAGTTACAAAATTTGACAATTTTTAAATAAAACATGAAAATAATTTGCAAAAAATCAAGATTCAAATAATTCCTAATTTAGTGTAATATATCACATTTTATGTTATCTAACTTACTATAACGTTAGTAAAACAAAAAACGGAACAAAACTGATATTAACGTTATCTTAACGCAATTTCTTGTCTCTATCATCTTTGATCAACACTTTTCATTTTATATAACGTTAAGCTTATACAGTATTTTATTAAAAACATATACAGTAAGACGAAAAATGTTTATTAGTTTAAGCATATAGGAGATTACAATTTGATTTAATTCAACAAAATGTTTATAATATTAACGCTATTTACACGATTAAACACTTAGTGAGTGGTATTGTTAATAAGCTTTTAAAAAAAATATGAATATTCGATAGAAAATAATATACGATAACAACGATTTCATGATAACATTACAATCAATAATAATCATGTTCATCGTTAGCGTCATCATTATTTCCTTTAATCTGTTCCTGATTTTTGTAAAGCTCAGCCACTTGTGCGGCTGAAGTAGCATTTTCCACGTTTTTATCTTCTCTGATACGCAAAAATCGAGGAAATCGTAGTGAAATGCCTTTATCCCTGTCTACGAGTCCAATCGCTGCTCTATGAACGGGAGATATTGACAAATCAGCGCACTTTATTTCCCAAACCTGAACGGCATCGAACCACACGTCAGGCTTTAAACTTTCATCAAAATTATAGTAAGCTTTAGGCTTTTGCAATACGTGTTCGTTTAAAAATTTCGAGTGATTCTCCAAATCTTCGTCTTTAAAACCAGTTCCGAGTTTGCATACGCTTTGAAACTCTTCATTCTCTTCGTCATAACACGCTAACAAATATCCGCCATAAAATCCCGTTCGTTTTCCTTTCCCATAATACCCACCGATCACAACAAGATCGAGCGTATCGCCCACTCCTTCCAAGTAATCCTTTTTTAATTTTAGCCATTTATGAGAACGTTTAGCGATTTCATAGCTGGCGTCGATGTCCAACGTCTTCACCATAAGTCCTTCGCATTTATTTTTGATCGATTCTTCAAGGAATTCCTGTATTTCTTCGACCGAATCCACATCTTTCGACTGAGCGAAAACAAACTCTCCTTCAATGGTCTTAAAGTGTTGCAGAAGAAAGTCTCTTCTCTTACTTAACGGTTCAGTCACTAATGATTCACCATTTAAATACAACAAATCAAACGCATATAAACACACATTTATTTTAATCTCAGATTCTTCAGCATTTTTTCTCTTACGAGTGCTGAGCACTTGAAACGGTAATATTTGTCTGTTGGCGTTATCCCACGCAACTGCTTCGCAGTCCAGGATAAAACTATTAACGTTTTTCTTAACAATCGACGGAATACGTGACACAATATCAGGATATTTCGACGTATTATTCTCTTGATTTCGGCTGAACACGTGGATCTTTCCGTCATCGCTGAGATGTATCTGCGCTCTCTCGCCATCGTATTTGAATTCGCAGGTAAACTTTGCTTTATCGAATCGTTTCAACACTTCGTCCACACCTTTACTCGGATGCGCTAACATTGGTTTTAGTGGTATGGATGGACACAGTTTGCAGTGTTTGGGTAACGCTTCGATACCTTCTTTCAACATAATCGGTATTATGATATCATAATTTGGACATTCGCTGTAAACAGTTTTAAGAGTGAGCACAGCGGCGCTACACTTATTCTTAAACTTATCGCTGTTTCGACCCAATTCCTTATTATTGGTGAGAAGCACCGCCTGAGCCAATGCCACCAGAAGTGACTGTTCCGCTAAACCAATCCTCAGCTTTCCAGTGAGCGATCGCACTAAATATCGCGCTTCGTTGTCACGACACGCGACAAGCATTGATTGGATTTTCTCCACTTTCTTATTCTGAGTTGCGTTTCCGCTCATTTGCGCGATTTCTTTGAACTTATCGAAAACGTTAGACACCGTTAGTTTTGGCGGTGAAAACAGCACTTTTTGGTTGACACGACTCGATTCGGCCACTAAACCCAAATCACCCTTTTTCTCGATCTCAGCCTTTATCTGATCGGCTCTTCTGCCGGTCGCGAGACCTAACGCTTTGATGATTAATGATTCGCCGATACCTTAAAGCGTAAATTTAGATAAATTAACTAATAATACATAATACGGTTTGGTTTGAATGCGTTCAATGCATACCCAATTCTAAACCCTCGTAATCGGGACACACTTTATTCAAACAAAGGTAAACCGATTTCAAGAGATCGCCAGAACTTAACGCAATAACCGAACGAAAATAATTGCTCAGTATTTCAATCATTTTAAGTCTACTGGAAGTGTTTTCGATGACCTGAAGAGTGGTAGCGAACGCCAAATATGGCACTTTATCGCCCGAACGCCAAATCGCGTCCGAAATCGCGTCGTAATTCGCTTTCGAAGGATTGTAAACACTCTTCCATTCATCGCTCGGTTTTCCCGTTTTTGAAGCGTCGGTTTTTGTGACATTTGTTGATTTACTCGTAAACGATGACATTATTCTTCGATAATTAGTAAAACATAAATAATTACGATATGAATATAAACGAAATATTGTCATATACGGCACGAATCACGTGTAATAACACTCAAACTGCTCTACTATTCAACACAATATTTCGCGCGTAAACTCTAATACTAAACGCTTAAGCGTTTCGTTACTCAAAACTGGAAACGTTAGACGAAACGTGTTCTCGCATAAGAAAAGTTTTTTGCTTAAATGTTTATTTTGTCATGATTTCACAAAATAATCTTCTGCTCGTTATTTTCAATAAACTGTACTCAAAATCTTTACCCTAAAAATTCATTTAAACCACTAAACGTAATAATTTCGTAAAAAATCAAACATATATACGGTAATAATTAAGTATTAATCTATTTATACCGTAATATTAACTTATATACGCATAATATTTGATTTGCGTTCATATAAATGGGGAACAGATGTGAACGCAACGCAGGCCTGTTAGCTCAGTTGGTTAGAGCGCCGTGCTAATAACGCGGAAGTCGTGGGTTCGATCCCCACACGGGCCACACTTCTTTTTTCATTTTTTTTGTTTATTAAATCTGGATATGCTATTTGTAAATATCATTATTTTCCTAAAATTTACATTATAGTATATACAGTAAGTATTTTGTGTATATATTGACAATATTTTCTATTCTATACGTGTAATATTTTCCAATCTATTATACAGTAAAATACGGTATTTATTACTAATAAAACAACCATTAAATCATTAAATCTCTGCTTTATTAGTAGAACACTAAGTTTTATTGTATCCATTTTGCTAACGATTTGAGTTAATCGTATCTCAACGTAAAGTAAACATTTCTCGTTTATTTAAATTGCACTGTCAATTATTTGTCGTGGAAATTGATTACACAAATAATAATAACATTATTCATTGTAATATTACGCGTAGTTTGTGAACAAAAACGTCAAAACAAACCAAAAGTTTTTCGCACTAAAACATGTATGAATCAATTTTGATTTATTCCTATATTTGCTTTTCATTTCATTTCGTCATATTTATAAAATTAATTTCCGTCAAAATTTCATATTATTTAAATTAAAATATCCACTCAACAGATATTAAGCAAAAAACATAAAATATATAAACTCATATTTAAATAATTCATAGTTTTAGGCCAAAACTGTTTGTCACAAAAATTAATTGAATGATTGAGAAGTTTTTTTATGTGAAATATGTGTTTATAAATAAAACAACAAATTTCAAAACCTATTAATAGCGTACGATTTTTTGTTGAATTAAATCGTTTGCGATGTCAGACGTGTCCGACTCAACGGACTCGCCATCACTTCCGTCGCTATCACTGCCATCGATATCGCTGTCTAACGCTTACTTTCCTCCGCATTACTCGAATCGCATGAATGGTGCGATTGATAATAACGATAACGAACGGAACGACAGAACTGTGCCATCAGTGCCATCGCAACCAAACTCACAATTGTTGACGATTCGCGAATACGACGCCAAACTCAATGAGTTGAGGCGCGAAAATTTTAATCTAAAGCTTCGGATCTATTTTCTGGATAAGGAAAAGTCCGGAATCGCACACATCGGTGGTCTGTCTCTACTTATTGTTATTTTAATTTAAAGATTTTATGAAGTTATTATGATTTTAAATTCGTTTGATTCTCACTAAACTCAGTAATGCTTAGATTTTATTCCAATATTTTCGGATTTGTTTTCTAAACTTTTGTCAATCAATACGTAATTACTATTTAAATCTAAGGTTTAATTAATATTGTTTAGAATGCGAGTCCGCAATCGCTAAAGAATTGCTCAAAAGGGAAAATACAATAAAAGCGTATCAAAAAATAGTTGAGGACAAAGAGTCGATATTACGCGAAGTGAAGTTGAACTACGAATCAAAGCTTAGTGACAAAAATTTACAAATCGAGAGCTTAGCGAATGACAAGCAAACACTCTCTAACGAACTCACGGAGATTTCATCGGTTTGTCGGTTACTGATGGCTCATTTAAACGAATTCGTCGAATTTTGGAAACGATGTTTACCTGATTGCGATAATCATCCGAACAATATTATGGCGTCTCTACTCAATTCTAGTGAAGATTTATTAAACTCAGCCTCAGTACTCATTACAAGTATGTTTTCCTTAATAAATTTCTCTGAGACTTTTCTGTAACGTTTGAAGAGCGCTAACGTTTAAGTATTAATTACCTGACGGGAGACGGACCCTGTGTAGTGACCTCTTTTGTCCCTATTATCCTATTTTACTTGCTCATGTGTTAATTTACATATTTTTCGTTTATCTGATTCATTTCGAAATTCAAGCTTTATATTAACTATACATTTAAAGTTATAACAGCATAAGATTTAGATACTCTGATAAAAAATACGTTACTCTGATTGCTCATTCATAGTTGCATTTTAGTTGCTTTTGAATTAGATTTGCTGTGAACACTGTTTATTTAAAATTAGAACTTTTACCGTAAAAATTAGACTAATATTTTAAAAAATATTAACTTTATAAGTTATTTACTTGAAAATTAATAAATTCCTAAATAATCATTTAATTTATTTTAATTGAAAATTAATACTACCGTAATTGATTTATTTATCGATAAACTTGTATTAAACTAATATTTATTTTAACTTAATATTAGATATGCGTTTTTATATTTAATACGCCTATTTTTTAATATAGACGAAGGAAACGAATGCTCTAAAAACGCTTTAAATTCTTATGGACGTAATCTAAGGAATAATGACTTGTCAGGTAATAACAAGCCTTACTCACACTCACACTCAGGGATACCTTTAAACAATGATGGGTTTCCTAATTTTAATAATAACTACTTTCGACGAGCTTCGAACATTAAGTTACCACAAACATTTGACGATCAATTTTGCGCGTTTTCATCAGAATCTGATGATGTCTGGTCAGAGCCAGACCGCGATGAATCGCGCGCTCGTATTGGCCTCGAGGACAGTGTCACTACATTTGCGCCAATTAGTCGTAATAACAAATATAAACATAAACAAAAGCGAAGCACAAGCGTTGGTGAGAATTAAATGCAAATTGAAATGTTGTGATTAAGCATGTATGTGATGCTCGTTTGTGGTCACGCTTTCGATGTTTTCATTTTATTTTGCATTATTTTTTAGCCAATTATCATTTTTTAACGTAAATTTTGTTTTTATGTGCTTTGCATACCATTAACCGTTTTTGCTTGAATTAATTGCTCATTTTTTCGTGTGACTATAATTTTTGTTTGTTCCATGTTTTTATTAGCAACCGGTATGTCTTCACTGGGACTGTTAACTGACGTCAGTTTTGACAAAACAAACGAGAAAATAAAGACTCCAATTAAAGAATCAGTACCGGTATCTCTCGAGAGTAAATCTATACAAACGGAAATGGATTGCAATGACGACATGCTTAATAGATTAGAAAAGATGAGGCTTAGTAAAGAAAGGCTTGAAAAGGCAATCACCAAACAGTTACATAAAACCGATAAATTACTAGAAAAAGCCAAAGTTAGTCTGAAAGAAAATGAACAAATTTAACGTTTAAATTGTATAACAGAAATATATACTAGAATTGCATGTATACTTTTGTTACTGTAATTTCTTTTATGAATTGTTTCAGAAAGTTATCGAATATATAAGTAAACGTATTGATAATAATAACTAATAATATCATATCTTATACGTATATAACTTTTATTGATACCATAAATATATTTTCCAAGAAAGCAAGTGTTCAAAATAATATTTCTGCCATATTTTATAAATTACTTGTCAATACTTAATTTATGTATAAAACATATGAAAGGTTTAAAAAAATAAATAAACTTTAGTTTTCAAACGTTATTATTCGAAGATTATTTTAGCTTATGCTGTGCTTTGCTCTCAATCCTAACATGTTATTGAACTTATTTTTTTCGGATTTTTTTATTAATTATATTAAAATATGTTTTTAAATCGCACGCGCAAAGTAAACGCAGGGAGATTTTTTTTCGCTTCTGTTTTATGCTATAACTTACTAAACGTATGCTCTTAACTAAACGTTTTGCTGACAACTAAACGGAAAGTATCGCTACGTTATATACTTTAAAATATGATAAAAATAATTTGCACTCCATATGGATATACTTCAAATAAAAACTTGTATTGTACTTACAGTATGTGCTTAATAGAGACGATAACGCTCGGGTTCCAGAGGTTTCATGTGTAACCCTAGCCTAAATCTTCATTTAACAATCTAAACTTTGAACCTAAATTAAAGTTAGTCTAAGCCTGAACCCTAGCCTCAGTAAATTTTTAATAAATTTAAAAAATATTTTAAAGAATATCAGGTGACTCAATGGTCATTTCAAGAGGAACAATGCTTACGTTTTTCATCTACAGTATTTAAATTTCATTCAATGAGATAATAAATTGTTCAGAGACTATCTTATAGTTAAGCTCCGAAATATAAGAACCAACGCTTTTTCAAAATACTGAACTCAGACTCCAATAACACTGAGGCTTCTAAAGAAGTTCTAAACTATGACCATTATTTTTATAACAAATTTTAATATTTTTTATATTTTATTCATTGTCGTTCTTGAATTCGTTCTAACGTGTAAGCTTTGCTTGAACTACTTTTGTTCTCTCAACATATTTATGATCACGAATTTTTATTTATAGGATTGTAAATAATAAAAAAATCGTTATCAAATAACAGAAACTAGAAAACAAAGGTTAGCGAGTTATTAAGATTTATAATTGAGGTTTACTACTAATACATTTAAAACATAACTTTTTTTTGTGCGGAATGCTTTTAATCTCAAAATAAGGTAACATTCAATGATCAAGTGAAGTATAACTTGTATAGAAATTAATATATCGGTTGCCATAAAACTGTGTCATTCGTTATTATTTTCTCTGCTCTTTTGTTATAATGATTCGCAGTAATAATTGATATTGAAATACGGAGTAAACTGTGTCATATCAGCTATTGTCATATCTAGCATTCATATCAAGGAAGTTTTTTTTACTCTAATTATTAATATAAAGAGTAAATGACAATTTAGACTTGAGACTTATGATACAATTGCAAAAAAAAAATTCGCTAAAAATATTCCGACATATGTTTGCTAATAAAACTTTTTATTCAATTTCTTTATCACTTATTATTTAATTGCGTTGATTTTTTATTTTGAACAGACGGAAAACTGGTTATCATTTCATGAGAGTATTTTAACAGTTTTTTGTAAGATATCGTTGAAAAATAATTCGTTTAAACAAATACAGTATAACTAATATAGATTGTAGCGTATACTGTATAGAATTTTATTATAATCATTTACGATTTATTTATTAACCATTTACCGGTAAAATATAATGTATTCAAAGGGAAAATTCTACGGTTTTCTGTAGAATACGTTTGATTAATTTAAAATTAGCATTAAAGTACGTTTGGAGGTTAACAGAAACATAACCGGTAAGATTCACTGCCCTTCAAACATACTAAGATTTAAAACGCAAGATAAGTGAACTATGGATTTGTTGCTAATGCTATAAGTGATTTCACTCTTTTTAGATGTTCATCAGCAAATAACACGCATTATCAGTAGACTAAAAGCCCATTAAAAGCATTACAATTCGCCTCACAATTTAAACAAAACAAAATCATAAATTTATTTTAATAATATCAGTGTAATGTTATCGATAATTACAATGAGTTAATTACAATAACTCCCGAAGTACAGTGTGATTTAAATTCTAAAGTGCGATAAACGGTATTATTTAATTATATATATTAAAATTATAGTCTCTATATCCCAATATTTATTGTTATCACAGAATTATTCTGATAATTGAATGACAATCGCGAACATATGTTCGGATACGGCATACTTTCCAAGTTATTAATCACACGCAGCATTGGATTGTGAAATGTAGGTGTACTCAACTGATAACGAAAGAAATGGAAAGTTGAAGGCTTTTAGGCGTATTTTATTCTGTAGTTTTTCCAACAAAGTTTTTTCGCCGTAATTCACTCAAACTGCATAAAAACATAATCGACGCAAGTCTAATAAATAAAAGCCAAAATAGATATATTCAAATTTTTTTTTCAAAATTACCCTTCTCTTAATTATTCAATTTCCCTCAAACACGCAATTCCTCAAAAAAATATAAGGGATATTTGTATCTATCATTTTGTACCGTAACCTTGATTCGAACTTTTGATATTGTAATAAAAATAGGTGATAAAAAATAATAAAATTAAATAATCTTTTATTTTCAAATAACACTTAAAACGTCGCGTACTCTTAAGCTCAAGAAAGCCAATTCACTTTCTGGAAGACAAATCGTGTTTGTCTGGTATAAGGAATAATTAAATGCTGAAAATAGAGCAAAACAATTTAAATGGTCAGTTTGAAGACAAACGGAGGCTATTTTGCTATTTTTGTTGTTCGCTCATAGATTACAGTTTTATTGATAGTTCTATATAAGTAACTTTTTTGCTTCAATGTTAAGGAAATGATATAAAAATAGGATATCCTGCTTAAATTTATACTTAAAATATAAGGTTTATAACCCACACTAAATTAAAAATGATATGATTTCGAAATCGGTAATAAAATATAGATTTTTTTCTGGAGAAAATTTTTTTCATATAAATTTCAAAAGTGTGTGTACACGCAAAAATCATTATGTATTTTCGTGACCTAAAATGAATTCAATAAGAATTACTTGCTGTTAAGACTATTGGGTCATCTATTTTTAGTTTTTAGTATCATTTTTTTTATTGGACACGTGAGACATAGATTAATTCATTGAATATATAGTCGAATCAAACAGTTTGTGTTTGCATCACATCATGAAAGAAGAGTATTGTGGGTGAATAAGGTTTTTATATGAAAACTTTATTTTTATGTCTAGACTTTACTCATAAGTAATCATATTTATATGTTAATTAACGCGTTTCTTTATAAATACTTTATACCTTGATTTTATTTTTGATTGCGTAAAATGAGTTATTGTTTATAATAAAATAAAATTATTTATCAAAACTTATTTTATTTCGCGAAGACTTATCAAAACTTATTAATTTGTTCGCATGATTTCAAAAGATTAAAAACTTTATTAAAATATTCTTATGAAAGCGGCATTTTCATGCTGTACTGATTACTAACAATACAATGATTTAAATGTTAATTAAGCATCACTTTTTTATTTTGTCGGTAAGTATTGAGTAATCTAAATAAAGTTGCCGACGGTTCGGTTTAAACTGCCAATTTGTTATTGTTATCGGTTTCAATTTAATTTTTAATACCTTAAGAAAGATAAGAAAAGCTTAAGTAATGTGATACTGAAGGAATGAAATAAAGTAGAAACCTTTGGATTTATTTAACAGATTGTCCGCACCAAAAAAATAGAAATTTCTGATGTGTGGATACGGATACGGATTTTAAAAACAAAATATAAATTGTAATAACTTTTAAAAACTTGAATTAATGTTAAGTTTCTAAAATTCATTTGAATGCAAGCGAAAAATTAAAAAATTTAGAATAATTTAATCTGTTATGTCTTAATATAGTCTGCGGATTATATTCATTAATTTAGGGTAACTATTGGTATTAATGATGATCAGACTAGACATACATCAACGAAATTTGAG
>JAQGAW010002043.1:0-16541 GCA_034698025.1 Phthiracarus crinitus | reverse complement strand
TTGAAGAAGCGTTAACTGATTTTGTTATTGATAGATCTGATCATAAATCTTAGTGCATATGGTAATTATTTCTTAACATAAGATTGTTATATGGATCTAATAATATGTATTGGAATTTTTAAATTTTCCCGAACACTAATAAATTCGATTATTCGGTAATTAATTAGATTTTTGAAAAATCAAAAATATTATTATAAATGATAAATTTAGTGTTAATTTTTGAAATAATAAAATTTGGTTATTTTTTAAGCGAAAAATAGTATATTAATTAATTTTGTTATGCATGTTTAATTATATTGTTATAAATTACGTTTTAGTAAATTTAAAATTGTTAGATATTTAGTAATTAAGCGTTAACTTAAAATAATGGCTAAAAATTATCATTGAAACGAAAGCCAAAGAATCCATTATTTAATCAATGCAAAAAAATATTTTTCGACACTAAGATTTCGAGCGAATTCTATACCATTTAACTCAATTAAATCCGAAACTAATAACACATTTATTAAACCGAGTGTTGATCAAAAAGAATCGATAAAAGAATTTGTTTGTATTTGGACCGAAAATGAAATAACGAGTAAAAATATAAGTTTCGATGAAGCGCTCAAAACTATGGACGCATATTATCTTTCATTTAAAAAAGCTTAATATTAAAGTAAAGTATCGCTTACTTCGTCCAAAACTTACAAAAAAGTCGAATATGATTTCGATAAGAAAGTCAGACCTGGTTTTGTCAAACGCTATCGCATTTAAAAATTTTTAAAATTTTATATTTATGTCTTCTTAGTTTCCAATTTTCTTAATAAATGAATTATTTCTTTATATTAAATAAAGTCAGCTCATTGTATATGTTCATATTCTTTCTTGTTTAAATATTATGTTTTAACATAAAAAACTTGATTTGTCTTAATCTTCCTATTCTTAGTAATTATGTAAAATTTTATTATCTATTAATACATAACTTATCAATTTGTACACATACCGGTATATGCCTATCATTCTATATGGTTCATCAGTTATTCCGCAAATGAAGGTTTAGTAAAATAGTTTATTTCGCAAGATTTCTCCATACTGTAAGCCCAACAATGAGATATTGATTAAAAAATTATTTCGCGGGCTAAAAAATATTTCATTGTTGGGCTTACCGTTTTGTGCAGTATCTGTAGAGATATTGAGTTACTAAGTTTTAATGACAAAATAGTCTACCTTTGAATCATATATCATATTTCGCTATTCTTTGTATTTCAAATTTTATTGGTTTTCATTACGATTTACTTTAAAGTGATATGCAATTCTTTCTTATACCTAACAATAGAAATTAAACAATTTTACATTAATAAAGTTATATCAAAATAACTTATTTAAATATTTAATAAGATTATAAAATAAAATTAGTTTTTAATTTCAGTTAATATAAATTCTCATTATGAACTTATTTTTATACGTTCATCAAAATGTGCATAAATAAATTACACTCTTAAAAAACATTAAAATTTTTGAAATTTTACAGCATTATCTTCTTTTACCTAAGAATTTTTGTTGCATTTTTGTGATTATCAATATTTTCTCAATTTGTTTTACCAATAATTTTTAATCAATTTCTCATTGTTGGGCTTACAGTTTTGTGTTGAAATCGTAAATTGTCATAATTGAATGTCATAATACATTCTAATAATCGTATAACACATATTGCGGAACAATATGTATGACTTTTTTCAATTATGGTTATTTAATTAAGCTCTTAAAAACATTAAAATTATCAAATAAAATTCTCTATAGAAGACCTGTCATATCATTATCCACTTAATACAATAAAATGAAGCAAATCTTTGGATCTACGGACGAACAGTATGATTGGGTAAATCGAGCGCAAACTGCGTTTATATCCACATTAATAGTTTTCATCTGCAACTGAAACATCCTTCGATCATAACGATCGCACGATTTTCCAACACTCATCTTATACTCAAATGTTTGTCGTCTAAAACAGCACCAGTTTTTATATCTGTTACATTGTGATCGTTTCTGTGTTCTGACCTGTGGTGTTGAGCGTCAAACATACACGCGTCCATCACATCACTATCGGGACTTTGTTTACCATTCTTATTATCATTGATTTTAACGTTAGTGTACACTAATAGTATTATTAACGATAATTTAAAATACATTTCACTAATTACATATTTTAAAATGCGCATCGTTTCGACTAGACATTTATAACCACCACATTTCATATTATGCTGAATTAATTTAAATTTTCGAATCAATAATAATAAATTAATTAAATTGTAGGGTAGGTTTTTAAACACAAAATAAAAACATAAGTTGATTTTTCCCATTGCATTGATTTGAGCACTCATTTAGATTACTTTTATAAAATTATTTCAAACTGATTTACAAATTCTAAATACTTTTTATACCCAGACATTTGAAAATTAATACTGTCTAATAAGCATAGAGATTTAATGTTTAAATTTGCACAAACATCCGTTCAATGTTTGATTATACGACATGCAAATATTTTAGTTTATTGAACAAGTCGAGGAAATTGAATAATTAAAAGAATTCCACGCACTGTTACTATGTTTAATATAAGGCTACGTACGGACGGACGGACATGGTCAAATCCATAAGCTCACCTTTTTTTAAAAAAGTGAGCTAAAAAAATATTAAAATGCAAAATATTTAGTTAATTTTTATTAATGAACAAAATTCCACCTAATTACTACAAATGTGTGCTTAAATGCTTTAAATTTAATAAATTACGTTAAAAAATTAATTTATTACTATATGCTAAATTTATTTTTCGACTATATTTTCTAAATTTTTCTACAAGGGGCTGACTTTCTAATAGTTTTTTTCGGTAGTAATCAATTCAATAGCTCGAAAGATATCAAATCCCTTAATAATTATAAAGAACAGATATAACCCATTAATAAATATAAAGAATGCGGGCACCAAGACGGACGGACAGAGGGACACACATGGTAAAATCCACAAGCTGGACTTGTTTTCAAGAGTCAGATAAAAATAATTTGTATAAAAGGTACTCGAGACTTCTTAATTTAAATTAAAGTAAATATGCTTAGAAATATCGTATATAATAAAGTTTTTTGATAAATTAAAAAGATGGGGCACATTCCTAGTTGATGTTTTTTGTTTCTCTTAATTCACAAAATTTTTCTTTAAACTTTTTATAATAAACAAAAATTTTGAAGGACTTTAATTAATTGATTTTCTTTAAAATTAATGTATTTTATTAAAAAAAATTTTGAAATTTTCAGTTAGATAACACACATCAAAAGTATAAACGCACTCTTATATTTTTCTTAAATTCACCTTTTTTCTTAGATATCACGCGTGTTATACACACTAATATACGGTATGTTGAACGTAATCTGTTTATTTACAGCTGTATTATAATACAATTACATCTTTGCATAGTAACAAGCATTTAATTCTCATATCTCATTATCCATTTGCATGATTTTAAATAATTGTGATGATTCACATTGTCATTCATAATTGTTTATACACGTATTAATAGTATTAATTTAATACCGTCACAAATAATTGCATATGCGATATAAATACTTTGAATTATAGTTCGGTTTACAAATGTCTGAATCAGATGGTCAATGTTGGTGTTCTTTCGACTTTTATATGCAAATTTAGGAATTTATATGCGGTCTAATTTGTATAAATTTTTCATTTATGGTTATTTAATTAACCTCTAAAAAAACATTAAAAATATCCAATTAAATTCTTTATATTTTACAGCAATATCGCGTTTACCTAAATATTTTCTTTGCTTTTTTGAGAGTTAATTTGACATTAAATAGGTTTTAGTTTATGTTTTAGTTTTAGTTATTGTTTAATGTAATGCTAGTCTTTTTAAAGAAAGATCGATCACATCAAGTTTCAAATTGATCTAACGTTCATATAAACTGTCTGTTTGAAAATGACTCTTTATTTACAATCTTACAAAATAAATTAAACAATTTTTCTTTAATAAAGTTATTCATATACTTTATTATACAGTACAATAATCACATTTGTTAAAACTTCGCATTGTTTCGACCAGACATTTAAAACCACCACATGTCATATTATGCTGAATTAATTTAAATTTTTGAATCAAAAATAATTAATAAATTAAATTGTATTATAGGTTTTTAGGCACAACATAAAAACATAAATTGAGTTTTCCCATTGAAATGATTTAAACATTCATTTAGGTTACTGTTATAAAACAATTACAAAAGATTGAATTACATTTTCTAAATGCTTTTTATACCCAGACTTTTCAAAATTAATACTGTCTAATAAACAGTGAGATTTAATAATTAAATTTACGCAAACATCCGATCAATGTTTGATTATACAAAATGCAAAAATTTTAGTTTACCAAACAAATCAATGAAATAGAATAATTAAAAGAATTCCACGCATTGTTACTATGTTTAATACATGCATATTACAAAGTTGAAGGTAATCTGTTTATTTACACTTGTATTATAATACAGTTACATCTTTGCATAGTAAAAAGTATTTGATTCTTATTTATCTCATTATTAATTTGCATAATTTAAAATAAATTTGATGTTCACATTGTCATTCATAATTGAATAAACACGTATACCCCTAAATTTTCAACGATAGCCCGCCATCATGTATACCGCGCACCCATAAAATTTGATAAAAAGTAATTTTATTTATTGTATAACCCGCACTCCATGTATAGCCCGCACTTCGTTTATAACTGGAAAACATAAAGTATGTCAAATGTTTAAACTTGAAATATCGTGAATACTTATGAAAATAACGTGTAACGTGCAAATAGTTTGCATTTTTATTATACATTTTAATTATATCATGACAAATTGTTGGAAAATACCCAAACTAATGGCATTATAAACAACCGAATTTAATTTTTATATTTTACAAATTATTTCCAACTAAATAAAATACTATTTGAAAACTTTTTCGTGTATAGCCCGCACCCGCAATCCAGCACAATCAAATTTTCTATAAAAATCACTTTTTTCATTGTATAACCGCGGGCTATCGTTGAAAATTTAGGGTAAATACAGTCACAAAAAATTGCATATGCGATATTAAATTATTGAATTATTACAGGGTTTCCAAAGATCAGATCGTCTTTGTGGCTGTTCTTTCGACTTTGTTCTAATATTCACCACTATAATTCTATTTGCAGCGGTAATAATATATATGTATTGGATTCTGAATTTTAATTAAATCATTCAGTTTGGATTGTGGCTCCAATTCAATTTCAAAATCATTTACAATTATATTATATAGTGCCCTAAACTCCGTTTTCTTGTTTTTAAGCTGAGATTTAATTCTATACAATTCTGTTTCAGTATTTGATAATTTAATGTTAGAGTCATTAAAAGAATGTTTTAATAGAATCTAATATGTATGTTATCTGCAAAATTTCGATCATTAATTAAATGAACTTAAATAAATATAAATCAATATATTTAATACCGCATTATTGAGTTCATTGTTTTTATACTTTATTATTACCAAATTTTGGGTGAATTCAATGTTAGCAAAATTAATTGAATTCAATCTATCGTTTAAATTATTAGATTCATGTTCTGATTTAGTTTTTGTTAATTTGCTTTCAGTATTTGCTAGATTTCGGTTCGCGTCTTTAACAGAGCTTTCAACGTTAGATTATTTTTCAGTTATCGCTGCCAATATTACAAATATAATGGGTATACTGATTATGATTATCATTAAAATAGCAATTCCCAATTCTTGGTAAAATTGTGTAAAAGAGTAGTTGACAACAAAAGCAGTGTTGACTGCAATTGTTTAGTATTTTCTAATTCTATTTTTATATTTCGTAATTCGTGTTCATATTTTTGTATTTCATTTTCGTATTGTTTATAAAATGATACATAATTATGTTCGTCTGTAGCATTCAATTGTAATTTTGAATCATTGCTGTGATTGGCTTTAATCAAAATAAAAGTTATTATTTGAAATAATTTTTACATTTAAATAAAATATTTGTTAAAGTATAATATGAGTGACGCAAGAAGTACTGACATTAAAATGAATAAGAGAAACCCGCAGTAAACCGCGGCATACATCTAATACCTACACTATAGTAAAGTTGCCGACGGTTCGGTTTAAACCGCGGTTTTAACCGCCTGTGTGTTATAGTTAACGGTTTCGGTTTAATTTTCTATACTTAAAAACCGCGGATTAAACCGTCTATCAATTTTTTTATGATATTTTACAAGTAAATTTTTAGAATATGAACTAAAAATAATTATAATGTTGTGATGTGACAATATTTTTTTCTTATATTAATAAAAATATATATCTTACACTAAAGTAACAACTTTTATATTTTTAACGTAATATATAAACTTTTGAAGCATTCTTACATAATATATTAAATTTATTATTACAAGTAATTTTTGTTTAAATAACTATATAATATGTTAAAAAATATTAATTTGATTAAAATTAATGCAACTTTAATTATTTTAATTGGTTCAATCAATAATTTAATTAAATCAACAATATTTGGCGGTTTGGCGGTTTAAACCGCGGTTTTGCTGTTTCGGTTCCAATTTTTTAAGATGCAAAACGGTTCGGTTCGGTTTGGAAAAAAGCTAAACCGCGGCAACTTTACACTATAGCATAGCACTCATTTAAATGAATGAAATAATAATTTACATTTTTACGATAGATAGCGCGTTTATAATATTTTATAGCATTCTTTTATGTACGTTTACTTATGTGATGTGATTATAAATTAATGATGAGAATAAGCTGGAAAGATTGAGCTTTGGATGAGATGAGCTGAGCTAATAAGCTGGAATTAGTTATTTTATATATATATTGTATGAAAAATTTTAATTATACATACTTATTATTTTTTTCTAAACAATACAATAAAATAATGACTCTTTTTTTATGACAAATATATAGTTTTAGATTATAGAATCATATTTCACATTCATAATGCAACAGAAAACTATAAAATACTTTAAAAAACACAACTGTCAGCTCAAATATCTCGATATATTATTTTGGTTAAGATTATCCGAATTTTTAATCAATGAGCTAATAAAATGAGCTCATATACATAAGTATATTTGAATGTTCATAAAACTTTATAATTGGGTTGAATAGCGATCACGTATTAAGTAAGCGTTTTATGATTAACATATTGAGAATGCACATAACATTGCCATTTGTTATTTTACTATTTATTAGCTTAAATGGTTAATTGTAATTTTAGTTCATTAAATTTTTTTAAAAAGCAATAAAAAGTTAAAACAATATGAATGACATAATTAATTGGCCGATTATTAAGCAACTAAATGATGGTTTTATGTCAACTCTTAAATTTGTTTATATATATAATAATGAAAAATCAGTTATATGTTTGACAAATGATGATAACGTGTATTCATATGACTACAACAATAGTTATCGAAGTCCTTGTAATAACAATCAAATTGAAAAACCAATGATAATCAAAGAGCTGTGTCATAAAGAAGTTTGCGATATTTAAGAAACACATCATACACTGTTAGCGAAAACAAAATCAGGACAATTTTACGCATGGAATGAAAGATATTCAGAACGGTTAGAAAATAAATATAATGGTTCTGAAGATGATGAGCTGTTGAAACCTACTATAATTAATGAGTTAAATGACAAGTGTGTGGTTAACTTTGAATGTGGATTATATTACTGTTTAGCGTTAACACAAAACGGAGAAGTGTTTGAATGGGGAAGTTGTGTTAATAATGTGGTTATTACTGTTCCCACTATTGTTAATGGTTTAGAGAATGCTAATATTATTGCGGTATCGTGTGGTCAATGCCACTCATTAGTGCTCACAGATTTAGGAGAGGTTTATATTTGGGGAGAGAATGAAGATGGACAGTGCGGTTATCACTGGATGTTATGATAATCAAGTGATACCAATAAAATTCAATTTGAATGAAAAGATTATAGGGAAAAGCTGTGGACCCAATCATAGTTTGCTATTATCTGAAAATGCGGAAATTTATTCATTTGGACTTAATAATTGTGGTCAACTCGGAGATGGAACAGAAGACAATTGTTTTTTGCCTTTAAAAATTAAAACTTAAACAAAATTTAAAGAAATTGCAGCACAGAATAGAAATGACTATAATATATCTGTTGGTTTATCACATGATGGTTATTGCTATGTTTGGGGTGAATGTGGAAATCAAATGTTATCTAAACCTACAAAAACTGAGCTAAAAAATATTGACAATACTCTGCAATTTTACTCGAGATATAAAGTCACATTTAAACCATATTATATTTTACATAACTTTGAAAACTTACCGATTATATCGAGACTTCTAGTAACGAAGTAACGAAAAATATGGTTTCGATTCTCCAGATTGAAAAATTGACGGCAAATATATTCACGTTCATTCTATTTATTTGAGAATGGATTGCAAACATTTTCGTAATATGTTTGCACCAAATGTTTGGTTCCAAAGTAATTCAAATGAAGTGGAAATAACTCAATATTCATATTCAGTTTACTATTCATTTGTGAAATATCTTTACACCGATTATGTTCGCATCGAAATTAAACATATTATTGATTTATACTATTTGGCTGATTCTTATTTCGAAGAAAAATTGAAACGCAAATGCATTGATATTATGAAGAATGACACGAATATCAGTAATATATTCAATTATTGGTCATTTGCAGTGCACAACAATTTGTTTGAATTAGAAAATTATTGGTTTGATTTAATGAAAATGCTTATGAAAGATGTTATCAAAACAGAATCATATCTTCAAATGGATAACATATCAGTACATCGAAAACTGCTTGAATGTGTACTGAATAGCAATCAATAATAGAATTATCGGTTTAGTTTTGATTAATAAATACCATAATTTCATTAAAATATTTTAATTTTTTGTTCACATTATAATTAAATAATTAGTATTTTTTAATTCAAGCATACAATCGATCAAATTTTTATTGTATGACATGCAAAATTTTAATTTACTAAACAATTAAATGTGATTTGCTATGAAATTATTCATGAATTTAACGCACTGTTACTATGTTTGATTTATTTATATTCCAGTTATTTTTAAAATTGAATATGTATATAAAGCAGTTACATCTTTAATCGTAAAAACAATTAATTAATTTTCATATATCTTATTATTTCATTAGAATAATAAAAAATAATAATTTTGATGAATTAAATAAAACAAGTACTGTTCAATGCTGTATGGAATTAAGTGATGTCTTCTCTCTCCAGTAGTTTTTTTCTTGTCGTAAATTTATCTTTAGGAACAAATATGGTACTGTCATCCTTTCCATACCTGAAAAACCCGAGCCTACAAATGCATGCCGAATAGCAATCGAAAAAGCATATTCTGTAACATAATAGTAAATATAATACGAGTATTTATAAACCCGGCATAATATTTGTATTTGCATAATCGATGGCATTCTACTGTAGACGATTCGCACGAAAAGATTTCGTTTTGTGCCGTACATTCATCTTCGTTCTCTATTCCGCGAAATAAATGTATAAGATTTTAATTTCCTTTATTTATTAGGTTTAAAGGCTAATCTCTTACATCTGTCGCGCACCACACCGTAACACCACTTAGCATTAATAAGGAGAAAAATCGTATAATTATCATTACCTAAAACCTATTATACACAATTTAATTTTGAATTATTAGTGTATTTTTCTTCCTTTTTTATTAATAATCAAATACGTAAAATTTAATAAATATTTACTTAATATGACCATATATGAAGTATAGGTTACAATTAAATAAGCATTTCGTTTCTAATCGTACTAAAGAATGGGTCATTTAATCCACACTCGTAATAGCTTATCATCTTTTTGTTTTATAGAATATTGTTTAAAAGAGAAGTCTTTAAAAATTTAATAATGGACTTTCAATAGATTTTAGGAATTATTTTTCATATCTATTGAATAACATTAACATTGCCCTCAGTGTATATTTTTAGAATTGATTAGACGCGCGTAAAATCAAAGTAAAGCGAAATATTAAGAATAAGCACGCAAGTTATCAATAAGTATGTGTAATTACAGTGATAAATATATTTTATTAACCCTTTAAAATATTCTAAATTATATAATAAAACTCATGGATTATTACGCAGGAAAAAAGTTGAAGAAAAAAAAACAAAATTAATACAATGAGTTAATTTATTCCACCAAATAAATATATATTCGAAAACTTCGAAGAAAATATTTAAAACTTAATTATTACGAATGTAAGCAGATATCAAACAAAATCCATACGTTATTATTTTGGAACAGCCGTCGATTAGTGCGGTACGGTTTAGGAACGGATGCGAGGGACGAAGTGCTGGACCAATACCTGGGATGTCTTCTACCCCAACGTGTCCCACATAATTAACAAAACAAGTGGAAAATTTTTCTGGGATCCATTATTAGTGGTGGTATCGTGTGTGACAGTGACACCACCCTATTGTAAACATCCGCATTATTTAGTTGGAAGCATTGGTTGTCATAACGGATTTTGTTCGATGGTTATCGAAAATATTGAAAATATATGCTCTTTCACTCATTTGGGCATTCAATGTGCCAAACGAAATGAGATCAATGTTAGACTTAAACAGAGGAAAGCAATGAAAATTGATACAACGAATGCTGGTTTTGATCACATGAATAAGACATCGCGTGGTGTAGACTTGGGATGTGTTCGGCTTGGTTTCCCGGTTCGAACTTCGGATATTCTTAATTCTAATTATTGTATTTTTTTAAATAAAGTTCTTTATTTTAATTAAATCAAGCTTTTATTAATTTCTAGATAAATTTAAACCAAATGGAAATCACCTCTCATTTATTTTATAGAACTGAATATTCGTTATTAAATTTAAATATATCTTCAATTACTTTTATTCGCGAAAATAAGCTCATTTTTTATATTTGTCATATTAAATTCATAATTAATTAATTCTCTTCCAAACGCGTACACTATAATTGATTGGACGCGTTTCAGGGGCCACACGCGGTTCATCATTATTATAACGATCTTCGACTATACGAAAAGTATTATCCGGGGATGGTTTAAAATTAGTTTGATTTAAGCTATAACACAAACGGCTAGTATCTCGCTGTTCCCCGCCATTACAATTCATTGGCTCTTCCGCGCCAATACATTCCAAACCATAAAGTCGGTGTTCGTGACCTTGAAACGCATCACACTGTGATATTCCAAAATCTTCAGCTAATCCGCCTTCAACGCGGAAAAAATGTCCCGAATATTCACTACTAATCACTTCCCATCCACAGAATGGCCATAAAGTTAATGGTTCAGGTGTTCGCGGTAATTGGATATATATAAAACCCAATGGAATTGCATTCTTAATTAACTCATTTAATTTGGATTCGAAATTAATTATTAAATCATATTCAATCGAATTAAATAGAGCTATAATTTCCATATTAGATTTTTCCTGATCACACTTATTTCTTTCCACTACTGTTTCAGTATTTACTAATTTAGTGTTTGTGTCATCGATAGAAGTTTCAATACCAACTATTTTGTATATTATCTGTGGAATTGATTGATCTAAACTCGAAACCTATAAAATTATATGCAATTATCCAATAATTAATAAATTACATAAAAAATTTTATAATTCAATATATTTCATACCGAATTACTGAGTTTATTGTTTATCTCATCTGTTTTTACCAAACGTTGGGTGATTTCATCATAAGCCAAATTAATTGAATTCAATCCATCGTTTAACTCTAATTTAATGGATTCCTGCTCCGACTTAGTTATTGCTAATTCGCTTTCAGTATTTTCTAGTTTTCGGTTTGTTTCCTCCAATTCAGTTTCAATATTTACTAATTTAGTGTTTGCGTACTCGAAAGAAGTTTCAATAGAATTTAATTTGAATTTTATAGATGGCAAAGATATCGAAACCTAACAAATCATATTCGAAGTTTTAATAATTAATTAAATTATATTAAAAATTAATAAACAAATATATTTAATACCGCTTCACTGAGTTCATTGTTTTTCTCATCTAATATTACCAAATTTTGAGTGATTTCATTGTTAGTCAATTTAAATGAATTTATGATTTCATCGTTAGCCAAATCTATTGAATTTAATCTATCGTTTAACGCCTGTTTAGTTATTGCTAATTCGCTTTCAGTATTTCCTAGTTTTCGGTTCGTGTCATTAACAGAGCTTTCAAAGTTAGATAATTTTTTGGATATCGATGTAAACATTACAAATATAGTGGTTATGATGATTATTAAAATAGCAATGAAAGATAATTGTGTATAAGAATAGGTTACGACAGAAGCAGTTGAATCATTCATTTGGTTTTGTTCAATGAATTGAAACAGTTTTTCGGGAGTGATTTCTATCATCTTTTCTATGCTATTCTGCCATTGTTTAGTATTTTCCAGTTCTATTTTTATAATTCTTAATTCTTGTTCATATTTTTGCATTTCATTTTCGTTTTGTTTATAAAATGATACATAATTATGCGCATCCGTAGCATTCAATTGAAATTTTGAATCATTGCTGTGATTGGCTTTAAATAAATACTGTTATTATTAAAAATTAAAATTAAATAATTTATCATATCTTACTTTTAATCATGATTACCAGAAGAATAGATAATAATAAAATGAAGACTATGTTCAACACTCGAAGATTAAAACTTTTATTTTCAAGTTTTCTGTCAGCGATCGATAATTTCTTGTTTGTGTTCGCGACATACTTATCGAATAACTCTTTTAATTTATTACTCTTTTTCTCATATTCCTTGACAGCACTTAATTTGGCAAATATTGATGCCAATTGTGATTTTATAATAATAACATCTTTACTCTAAAATTACGTCAAATTAAGATTTTTAAGCTAATTATGTTAATTACAAAATTAAATGAATGTTACCGTTGATAAAAGCATGCTTTCATCATCTGATGATTGCGTGTTATTTATGCCCGAATGAGACACGTGTTTATAGTTAATGCGATCACTTTTTTTGTTAAACAATTTATCGTCAAAGTGTTTGACTTCTTGAATAACTTCGCAATCATACATGATATTGAATTGAATTGAAGTGAATTAATTAAATAATCACTAAACAAACTAAAATATATCTAAAATCAAGAAAACTATTTATTAAATTTTAAATGAGTAAACGAACGAAATATTTAGTAATATATGTGACATTAAATACAGTTTAGTATTAATACAATCACTTTATTAATATTAAAAACGTTTTAAAGTGCAAACTTTGAGGGAAAACTTTATCATTGCAAACAAAATATGTAAAAACAACCCTAAATTCAATGTTCACACTGTATTGTCCACTCATATTGGGTCAAACACTAATATCGATATCTTTTCTCGGGATAATACTTATCATTCTAACTCTCACTACAAATATAGTACAATAACCTTACACTTAACTCTTTAAGTGACACATTGGTCACTATAACGTACTATTAGTCAATGACTCATTGTATATCACTTTTGCAAATACTGTACAAACACGTATGCTATCCTTAATTATTGTTTTAAATATTAGCGTGTCTTCGATTTAAATTTTTAAAATTAGCGATTATAATTTAATTTAAATAATAAATTCTATTATATATAATCTTATTAATACGATATTATCATTAGAGATCCAAAAAAGTACAAAGAAATGTATGCAAAACTAGGGCTTTAAATAGCTTTAAAAATTTACGAAAATTGCAATAAAAATAGCATTCATTTTTTATACGCTAAGAAATACTATATTAATGGATGTATTATCCAAGTTTTTAAAACATTGAAATTTTATAGTTAATAATTTCTTTATAAAACATAGACTAACATAGAACTTAAGGAACTCAAAAAAATGAAACATTAACGAGAACGACACATTCACAGAGAGCTAACTTTTTAGTAAATATGTTGGGTCGTGGGATATGTGAGGTAGTGGGATATTTTGGTGTGGTGGGATATGTGGGGTTGTGAGATATGTTGGGTGTGGTGGGATATGTGATATAATGGGATATGTTGGGTGTTGGGATGTATGAGGTAGTGGGATATGTTGAGGTGGTGGGGTATTTTGGGGTGGTGGGATATTTTGGTGTGGTATGATATGTGGGGTTGTGAGATATGTTGGGGATGGTGGGATATGTTGGGAGTTGTGGGATATGTTAGGTAGTGGGATATGTCGGGGTGGTGGGATATGTGAGGTAGTAGTATAAGTTAAGGTGGTGGTATATGTGTTATAGTGGGATATGTTGAAGTGTTAAATATGTGTTAAAGTGGGATGTGTTGGTTTGTTGGATTTCTATGAAATTTCTCGCTTACGTTCTAATGCTCGTTTATCTTCGTCTCTTCTATTTTTATAAATTTTGCATTTGTCATTTGAAAGTTCTTTCTCCAAGTCTTATCGTTGTGTTTATTGATGTAAGTGAATCTTTTTCGCTCATTTTCTTTAAGTTTTAAACCAATATTTTGTCGATTCTTCCTCATTCGTTTTTTAGATTTAAGTTTGATATATTCTTTAGATAGATAAATTATAAAAATCCATGGTAAAAATTAAGAATATTTAAAGATAATTTTGTTGAAAATATATTGAAAATAATTGACAAAAAAACAGATATTTTTGTTTTTCACAATATAAGGAAAAGGTTTTTTAATTGTAAAATAAATTTTAAATGAAATTAATAGACTCCTATAATTCAGTTTTTAATTGCGTTTAATATTAAAATTCAAATTTTATAGAAATTCATTGATATATTATCGAAGAAACTTTAAATTAAGTTTATAAAGTCACTCCCGTTACAGTAGGGGAAATCGCGTAGACTTCCCGTCTTATGTGGCCGAAGAAGGGTAACGGTGAGTGATAAAAGAAATCTGTAACAGCAAACTGAGGGGGACACAGTTAATTACGTGGCGAAATCAATTGAAAAATCACTCCCGCCACCGGTAGGGACACATTGTAAACTTCCACCTAAATCTTGCTGAATAATTGTAACCCTAGGAGATATTTGAATTATTTGACAGCAAACTGAGGAAGAAAGTATACGATACACTTGATTCCGTGAAAACTTCTGGATTCTTACAAAAAATCTATGAATTTACCATTACTGGAACAGTTACAGCAAAGTTGGAGAATTCTTATAATATACAGTATACCACGAATATGCTAGTTATTCGAAAATTGAATTTTCAAAATTTAAAGTTTTTTCCTGCAATAATTTTTTTCAAAATATCTCCTATCATAAAAGTCCAACAAAACTTTTTCAAAAAAGACTCTTATCATAAAAATCCCATTATTAATATAAAGACTGCGAACACCATAACAGACACACACACACCCACACACAAACAGACAATGTCAAATCCATAAGCTCTCCTTTTTTTAAAAGTGAGCTAAAAAAATTTCAATGATATTAATATTTTTTTAAAAAATAAGGGTTCATAAAACTTAATAGATTTAAACGACCATTTTTCGGAATTTGAAAAATTAGCAACTAATTTAGCAAAATAGCAATTATAGCCATGGTGTCCCAAGGATTGATGGTATAGGGGGTGTCCTTTCGACTTTCCAAAATTATAGGGGGATGGGGTCAAACTCAGCGGATTTAGCGGTCAATATTTTTGCCTTCGGCTCAAAATTTTTATCTAAAAAAATTTTAAAAAAAAGTTTTTCCCGGTGAAAGCCTAAACCACGCCCTCACAAAATACACAACGAATTTAAACGATAATATTTTGAAAATTCGACCTTAATTTAACGTGGTCACAAAAACTCATCGGTTTTGATGGACAATTTTTTTTACATTTGACCAAAATACCCACCCCAGACACCCCTTGGGACACCCTGATTATAGCATTAAAAATAGCAAAAAATAGCAGTTATAAATGAAGTTAAAAAGACGATATTATCTGATTCGTGTTTATATTTCAATTATATAGTTCT
The DNA here is from genome assembly GCA_034698025.1 of Phthiracarus crinitus. Classification (NCBI taxonomy): domain Eukaryota; kingdom Metazoa; phylum Arthropoda; class Arachnida; order Sarcoptiformes; family Phthiracaridae; genus Phthiracarus; species Phthiracarus crinitus. Next base: position 514 of record JAQGAW010002043.1, on the reverse strand, counting down.
AACTTGTGAAATAAAAAAGTAGCAAATGCTATCATTTTGGATTATCATTGCTCTAATTATCATTTATCGATAACAAGTTATGTTCAATGCTAATTTATATGGAATTAAGTGATGTCGCGTCTGTGCTTTGCATTTATCTTCGCTTTCTAATACGCGAAATAAATGTTTGAGACTTTAATTTCGTTTTATTAGTTTTATTAAATTTTAAAACTTTGAAGAAAATATTTTAAAATTTTGTATGTTTTAGGTATGAGTGCGAGGGACGAAGTGGTGGAATAATAAATACCTGGGGTGTCTTCTACCCCAACGTGTCCCACACATCAACAATACAAGTGGCAAATTTATCTGGGAATCGATCATTAGTGGTGGTATCGTGTGTGACAGTGACACCACCTTATCGTCAACATCCGCATTATTTAGTCGGAAGCGTTGGTTGTCATAACGGTATTTGTTCGATGGTTATCGAAAACAACGAAAATATATGCTCTTTCACTCATTTGGGCATTCAATGTGC
>JAQGAW010002042.1:0-16543 GCA_034698025.1 Phthiracarus crinitus | reverse complement strand
TTTCATAGCACTTCTTAACATTAATGTTAGCACTGTATCAATAAGCAACTCATCAAATCATAGTCTCATGTTGTATTTATTTCTATGTATTTTGCGCTAATAAAGCCTAATTTAAGTATTGATTAAAACAGTGTTCATTGTTTCGGGAAAAATTTTTTATCCTTGAAATTTTAAAAATTACAGAAATGAATTAATAGATTAACACAACCAAAAAAATTTAAGTTGAATAAAAATAGTTTTGATAGCCATTTACGCGAACTTAAGGATAGAATTTTTTTGATCGCTAAGGAATGGGATGTGATTTACACCTCATATTAATATAGAAAGCGTTTGCTGTAAGTTATCATATGGAACCTGTCGAACAACTGGATAATACAGTTACTCCGCAGATAAACGAAAGACGAGAGCTATTGACACGAAAGCGAAAGATAAAGAAGTCGTAATTTTTTATTCAAAACAACGCGTAATGTTTTAAAATACACATATGTATGTTATTGTTTTGTTATTGTTATTATTGATAGCATTTATTAATTTAAATAATTTATATAAAATGTTCGGAGAATTGGATTTCGAAATCCATACTATCGATAAGATTGTTAATTAAAATGGTAAGTAGTTTTGAGGTATTTTCATTTGAATAGATTTCTTTTCAAATTCAATTTGTGCCCATAGAGACACTCCTTATTAATCGCAGCACTCATTGTTTTTTCTCGCTCATTTGACTCCCTATAAAAGGGGTCACTATCACACTATCACTATTCCTCTTTCTCTTTCACACACTCATTACGAGTGTTTCAATTCATTGTTTTTCAATTCAATTTTGTACCGCATTTTTCTTTGTCTCAAAAATATATTATTGTTCGAACGAAATCGAGTCTAACTTTTATTTGTGACAAACGTTTCATCGAACTCAGGTGACAAATTTTGTTTAAATAAACAGATAAATGTGAATATTTAGTGATATGAGAATTAACACAAAATACAATTACCGATTTCATTGGATGCAAAAAATTAGTTACTAGTTAACACAAAAAATACAAATTAAGAAAACCAATTTATACAAAATTTGATGTGTCACGTAGATTATAAGCAAAGATATTCCTTATAAGTTAAGGAAATTACTGATTTTGATGAATTTAAGTTTTTAGCTCACAATATGTATCCGTCTAACTGTCCGTGTGTCCGCAGCAGTTATCAATTTCTGTTGTCTATTAATAAACATAAATCTTTACAACGCTATATATTTCTGATTTGCCTGTCTATCTTTTCTAGTATGTTTAAATTATATAACTAAATTAAAAAGTGAGCTCTTTGATAACGTGTCGTTCTTGTTTATATATATGAAAGATGCGAATACGTCTTGTTCGCAGTTAATAATTAATTTTATTTAGAAACAAGTGAATTAATTCATATGCAATTTAATTGTAATTTATAACTAAGGATAAGAAGTTCAAGATCATTAGGATGAAAGTTTTAAGACCTTAAATAATGCTGAAAAATAAACCAAATAAGACCTTAAACAATAACTTATATTTTTTAATATTCGAACATTTTATTATGAAAGTTACAATTTAATCAAACAAATTTAAATTTCAATGAATAACAAAGTGTTGATTAATATTTTCTTCAGTAACATTTAATCTGCTGTAACGTAAGAAATGTTTTATATTGTGGGAAACTTCTTTCTAAATCACAAAAAGTTAAGGGAACATATTTAAACAAAGCATAATCATGAGGCTCTAAGTTTATATCGAGAACAAAATTAGAATTTCCATTTAGAATTTGAAATATTTACTTGATTTCAACATATCCACTGGCTTATAGTAAGCGATTTCCTAATTTTTCCGATACAATGTTTACAGATTTTGACTTTAATTTACTTAAATCTTTATCTAATTTGTCAAAAAATTGAAATGATTTAAATAGTAATAGACCCCTCGTTTCTAAAATTTTTATAATTTTTGACAAATTTAAAAATTTTTAATTAATGTACGACAAAAATTTGCTAAAGAATATTTCAACAAACATTTTTTTTTGCAAATTTAACACATTGAATCTTGATGAGAAAATTTGTCAATTATTTCTTTAATTTTGTTTAAATATAAAGCATAATAGTTCACAGCGTCTAACCATGTCCCCCATAGTGTTAATATTGGTTTCGGGGCTAGAGTTAAATTTAGTGCTGTATTTAAAAATATTTGAACTCGAAGAGGACAATTTGAAAATGTTTGCTTAACACTTGCGATTAATTTATCTACATTTTTAAACTATCATCTGATTGCATGGGATATATTACTTAAACCATATGCAACATATGTAAGATGTAGTAATTTGGGATACAATTTATTAAAATCTTTTCCCAGTTTAACATTGTTCGAAGGTGCATCGGCAACTAGTAAAAGAACTTTTTCGTAGCAAATACCATAAGTCCATTATTGAATAATTACTTTATTAATACTTTTGATTCATTGTAATTAAAACAGTTTTTCCACAAAGTCAGTTAAAACGAGATATTTATTATTAGTAATTTCTTAATCCATAGAACATATGGACTTATTACATTATCGACTTCTTTACTTAGTCAGTTTTTTGTTTTATCGTTTGAAAACCAAATATGATTTTTTTAAGTTTGTTTCTAATGTTTTTAAATACATTTTCATATATTCTTCCTTAAGGTTGATTCAGATAGTAAATTCTGTTTTGTCCACTTTTCGAGATGATTTAAATTTAATATTGCTTAACTTAGACATTTGTATGTCAGCTGCTAAAAAATCATCAAATGTTTCTTAATAAAAGTCGAACGTATTATTTAAAGAATTTGAAATGAACTCTTGTTTTGTTGTTAGAAGGTTGGCAAAACAAAACTGTTCCATCAGTTGTAAGTATATCAGATTCGTCAAACAAAGTAAAAAAACTATTTCATTTTATTGATAATTTTTGTTTAGTTTTATGCATTTTAAATTTTTAGTAACACTAACTATAAAAATCACAATAATTTTAAATATTTTTAAATTATTAATGTGATACACTGGATAATGTATTTCCTGAATTGAATTTTAGATTTAAAATTATATTTAACTAACAATACTTAAATATTTTGACCCATTTTCTATTGTCTTTAATCGGACTGGAGTCAGATTACATAAAATCATAAAATTTCACATTAAAACCGTTAATTATTATTTATAATATATAACGAGCGAAAAAATACTTTATAAGACCTAACAATGACCTCATATTTGACCTATTTTTACATGAATCGAACTCAAATTTCTTTAAAACATTAGTATCTATTACCATAAAAACTTGATTTGTATTAAACTTCCTGTCCTTATTTATAACTTATCAGTTGAAACTACGATTTTTGTTACTGAATTATTAGTCTTAACTAACGTTTTGTTTTAACTTATAATAGTTGTCAAGCATAAAGCATTCACTTGTTTTTTTGGCTATTTTTAACACAACAGTCACTAATAAAATATATTTCTAGTTTAACACTAAACACGTCTGAAATAATTTAAATGAAATTAATTATTGAATATTATACTAATCTGTAGATTAGTTATACAAGCTATTCCTTACAATTCTTTTTTTTAAATAAATCAACAATCAGTAAGGAATTTAATTTAGTAAAGATATTTATTTATCAATAATTTAATCGATAAGCGATATCACATCAACATATCAATATTAACCGTGAGTTCAGTTAATCGTTAAGCACTGGTCAGCGATTACTTGAACTGTGGTAACAGATAATAAGCCAAATAGATTTCGGTAGTCTCGTGATCGCCACTACACGCCTTATGTGATACTAGTAACGTCGTCGCACGCTGTCGCAGTATCATACATAAGCTCATAGTATGCAAACAAAATACTGAACGTGTTCACAGTTTACACAAAATTACCCTTTTTATGACTTACTGTAAAGTGACAGATCAACGATGTAATGTAATTTTAACGCACCATTTTATGACTAAAGCGTTATACAACAGTTTCATATTCATAACGTACTCATTCAGATTGATAACGTACACCAGTCTGAAAACTGGTTGTCGTTCAGATATTTATTGTTTGCGTTCAGTTTTATAGCGTACAAATAATATTTACATTTAAACAAATGTTAGAAAATTTTTCTTAAACTTTTAAATCAAGATTTTGTTTATTAATTTGAATTCAATGAATAAAGTAAGTTTAGATTTATTTGTAATTTTAATGAATGCAAATGTAAGATAATTAATTTCATTTTTATTTCATCTGCCTTTATATTTTTCTATATTAGAAAAATAAATTAAACAGTTAGATGCGGTTATTATCTCCGATGTTGTGTCAATTAAATTGTAATGCACATATTCATTTTGAGGTACAGCCGATTTTATTAAAGTGCTTCCATTGATTGAATAGGTTTTCGATAGGATTTAGAAAAGGGGAATATGGAGGCAAAAACAAATATCTATGACCAATCTGCAGATCTAAATGCGGTGATTTTGATCTTCTTATGAAATGGATCATTGACTATGATTAAGATAGCATTTTGAACATTTTTATTATTAAATTGTTCAAATATTTATACTAAATAATTACCATAATCATCTAAATTATATGGCTTGCACTTCGAAAAAACGAAGATGTTGTACACATGGCGGCTGATATTGAGTAATTTTTACATCTAAGAGCTCCAATTACTTTATTAGCTCTTTGACATGTTGGCGATTTTCCATATGAAAGTCGAGACCAAATTTTAATTACAGTTTCGTCTTTAATTTATAATTATAAAAAATATTAAAATGAATTTAAACAACAAAATTTAAAAATATTCTGAATTAAAATGAAATAGAATACAAAGAATATAGATTTTCTCGCGCTCAGCAAGTAAACCAATGTACTTTGTAGTTTATTCAAATCAAGCTTGAATAATATCTGGAGTATTTCTTTTTAAAGGTGTTAAAGAGATTCTTTTAAATGTGTAATGGAATTCTCTTAGATTTGTCGAAACCGTTGACTTAGCATATCAATATCAAATTCATTTTTTATTATTGAAACTAAGGTTTTCATATTAATTGTGCAGACTTCATACACCCAATTGCACACTTGTTCTTTTTGAGCATATCTATGTTTTTTAGGTTTGTGTCCACGTTTTAACCCTACACTTCTAACTTCACGCCGATAACTATTGATTATAGTTGAAACTTTGGATTTCGGTAATCCAAACAGAAGTGCCACATATCGGTTGCTTTTTAATTGATTATCGAACTATCAATGATAAATTGTCAGTTCATCCGAGATTTTTCTTCTTTTAAGTTTTGGTGTTTCACTCATTTTATATAAATTAATTTAAAATTAAATTAATAAACACAATGAATAAATATATGCACAACAAAACATAAACAAAACCACGTGTACGTTATAAAACTGAACGCAAACACTAAATATCTGAACGACAACCTGTTTTCAGACTGGTGTACGTTATCAATCTAAATGAGTACGTTATGAATATGAAATTGCTGTAAGTTTTTAACTAATCAGACTGTCGTCAATTTATTTGGAATCTAAAATTTTTCCCAGAATACCATTGATTTGGTTATATAAACATCATTCGTACTCATATTTTTTAAAACGTTAGTATCATTAAAAAATTTGATTTGAACACAAAAATCTGATGCTAACGAAACTATGCAAAAGTTTGCATTAATGCGAAACGTTGCTTATGGCAGAACCAACTTTTTGCATTAATGCATAAAACCGGTTTGAACCGCACTCACGACCCCTACTGCTATATGACAAGAACTGCGCTGTTCAGCCCACTTATGCAGTAAGTTACTGCCAGTAACGCAACACATGTATGCGATATTGTGATTAACTCATTGTTTGATTCGAGTATTACTTAATTATTTAAAGTCTTTTTAATTGTTAATTAGTTATTAAATTTACATTGTATTTTGTTTGTAAAGTGTTTAAGACGCTAAAGCAGGTATAATTTATATATATTTTTGTCTATTTGTATGTTATTTGCATGGTTATGATAATTGTAGTGTGAAAGACTTTTATCATGTTTTTAAAAATTTATTTCGTTAAAAATATTTCAATAAAATAGTATTTAAAATATAGTTTCACTATTATTAGTTAATATCTCGAGAATGGGGGACAACAGAGACCCAGAAAATAATGTTTTCCGTTATTTACATCAGCAATACAATAACCGATATAAACCGTATGAAAAGCGAACGTATTCGCCGGTTGTGTATGATTATTATCGGCGAGCAGATCCTCAACCATTACCTCAACTATTACCTGAACCAATACCTCTTCCTGCGGGTTATCTAAACCTAAATTTGGATCTACAACAGTAGTGCTTAAGTCCGGCGCCACAGAAAGAGTATGATCCGCAGCGACAGTATAATCCATGGCAACAGTTCAATCCACAGTACGAGTATTATCCGCAACAACAACAACAGCCGCAGCTGATGACCACTCAGCGCTTTCATACGCATAGTCAGATCTATAAATTGGATAACAATCAATATGCGGATTGTTATCAAATGCCGAAAGCGCATACACCACCACCTCAAGAGTTTAATGCGGCTCAAAATCCAAACCCTATAATCCCGCAAAATAGGTTAGTGCCAAATAGAAAGTCAGGGCAACTGTACAGTGCTTACGATAACGCTAATGGCACCTGTAATTACTATCCAATTGTGATTCATAAGGAATGGATATACAAAGCTAAAGAATTACACTTAAAATATGCCGCAAAGGATGCGCTTAGATTGGCTATCGCTAACCAAGAATGCACGTGTACTTTCGAAGTGTATGATAGAGCATCGATTTGACGATTTTGCTTTATTAGATGCGAAATATTCTCATTTCGCTATTGGTTATAGAAAATTATTAAACTAGCCATACCTGAGACTCATTATATTGATATTCAAAAATATGGTTATACCTGTAGTATATGCTTTGGATACTATAAATCAAGCTTTCGCTATGACTATTATCCCAATTATATCACTGCTGATGGTTTCTCGTGTTTCTACTGTTTAATTACCGAGCATTTACAGGACAATTGCAAGCGTGCAAAACTGTACGGTATTAGACCTCTTAATACGGAACCCGAAGATAAAGGTAGTGACACCCGAAATGGCGGAAAAGAATTTGCGAAATATTCGTAAATGCGTGAAGTATGGCGTTTCTCCCAATTGTTATTAGCGAACACCACACTTTAAGTGTACGGGAACTCCTGATGTTATGGACAAATCTGGTCGTATAGTGTACTCATTGATGGGTTGTAGTGTTCAGGGCGTTGACCGCAATTATCTCATTGAAGTGATAATTAATGCCAAATTTAAAAATTTGTCAAACAAAGTAAACGTTGTTTATCATTCGTTCATAAACGCCACTAAAAGGATCGTTAAAAACGTTCAGAAAAAATGTGGCACTCATTACTTAGAGATATCGAAGGGTGAACCGATGGAAGTGCTAAGAATGAAGTATTCAATATACTAAGTATGTCTAGTGGTTTAGGGTTTTAAGTGCAATATTTTTTTAATTTTAATTAATTTTTTTAAAACTTAATCAGAGGATCAACACTTTGTGGTACATGACGACCGCCAGATATTTAATCTGTTAGGGTTTAAACCTGAACACATCGCTCAGTTTCATGTGACTGACATGTCTCAGTATTTCAGTTTGAAAACGAAATCAAACGATGATCGAGTAAAACACATCGATATGACTCTTTGGTTGCATAAAAGAGATATCGAACATAATGTTAAGGACAATTTTGATAGGGGTTATCAATTACAAGAGTATAAGTACAAGAACTTTAACTTAGAGATTGGATCGCGACATCTCTACGAGAATTACGAATTATTATATGTTAAATCACATAAAGCTCCTAAGATTTATATGTTTACAAACGCGAAACAATTACGCGATTGTGAGTGCCCTTAATATGTATAAAATGAAATTTTTTTTAATATTTAATTTTTAAAAAAAATTATTTTAGGGGCATTTTGTGAGCGAAAGGCCAGAGGTGAGGCGGGATTGGACCCAAATTCTGATTATGGAGAGTATTTATTTGCACCCGAACAGCGATTAATAACAAAATTAATAAAATTGTAAGAAAAAGAATTGCTTAAACGCGATGAACGCAAAATCAATCGAAGCATAGGCTTAATGGGAATACTCGATGATAATGACGGTTCTGACGAGAGTATTGCTGGCAGTGCTATCGATGACGATAGTTCGGATAATGTCATGGACGAAGTTCCACTAAATGCGGTCTTAAATAATATCGATGAAGGGTTTTCACAAGAAAACGATTGGGCACACTCACAGGAACCACAGGAAGCGTCATCGGAATAAACGCTAAGTCCGTTAAATTCGTTTACATTTATAGCGCAAATCGCTTACTATTTTTGTTCTTTTTTTGTTACATTTTTTGATACTTTAAAAGTCAATATTTGTGTTCAATAATTAAAGTGCAAATCGTTGCGCACTTAAATTCTTTTAAAATCAATACTATTTTTTGTACTTTTATACGTTTTTTTGTTACTAGTTTTGATACCAATTACCTTTAAATTACATAAAAATGTCAAATACTTTTATAAAAAATTACGACTCGGTTAAGTGTTTACACAAAATATTTTTTAAAAAGTAATTTTTTGTGTTCACTGAGTATATTTTGATTGTTCACTATTATCAAAGGTTTATATACTCGTTTAAATAATTAATTTGTTTAAGTATTAAATTATATGTTAATCAAACAAATTTTGTGTTATTTTTGAATTTAATTCAAATATTTATAATCAATACTAAATGTATGTGTTTTTTGGTTTTTTATAAAAATAAAACTAATGATTTGTGTTTTCTTTGTGTGAAAGAAGTTATCATCAAATCATTCTTCGATTAAAATACTTGGCTTTATTTAATTAAGAGTTCAATGGTAAGGGTTTAGCATTTTAAAGGAAAAACAATGGATTATTACCCGATGATATCTAAAAACATTAGCTTTATATATGGAATAAGTATTAAAGGTATTTATCAATAATAAATTCCAATATCCTGTTCGAAACCTAAACTAAATGAAGGTTTTAATTAGGTTTTACTGTACTAAATTTAGTAAGCATATAAGCATATGATAAAATAGATATGAGGCTTAATTATTAATTGTGAGGCTTATTAATTATGAATTTATGTAAATTACTTACTCGACTTGTTATTGCAAGCGAATAATTTGTAATGTTTAAATAATTAGCCATACAATTAATTCGGTATACACTTCAACCAGTTTTCACTAATTTATACATTACATAACGGTAAATGAAAAAAAATTTATTAGAAATAAAGTAAACCATTTTACCTAATTATGCATTAAATTATTTTAAATGAATAAAGTATTTGAGGTTTACAATTAATTTTCAATTTTTAATTTTAATTATAAGGGTTTATTAATACTAAATTAAAGCTTTTAGTTAATAATCATTAATTCGGTTTTATTTGTTTAATTAAATTACTCTTTACTTGTTATTGCAGCGATTTGTCTAATGTTTTACGAATCTTTCACACAATTCGTGGGATTTATTTTGCAATTTTAAACTAATTTGGGAATTATTTAAATATTTGGGAATTATTAATAACCAGTTTTATGGGAATCATTAGTTAGACTGTACATAATTAAGAATGTTTAGAAAAATACTGAAATGCAAACTTTATAGTAATAAACCAAAAAATATACAAAATATAAAAAAATTAATCTTTTCAAATAATCCAATAGTAATTAGTACATGATAGCTTAATGTGTGTTAAGTTAATTAATAGTCTAAATACTGTTCTTAAGCAACAGAATAATTAGATAAAAACTTTAATTTTACGCTAAGTATTTTAATAAACAACCGAAATATATTTTTAACGTTAATAAAATTTGCAAATTCGATTTGTGTCTTACGGGTAATAAAAATTTAATGCTAGTAATAATGGCTAGTAGTTATATATTTAATGATTGTTTAAACAATAGTAATACATAAACTCTGAGATAAATATTTGTGAAAGTAGTCATACAAGAAATGCTTTTTTTTAGCTACTGTTCACAATTCTTTTTCTTTAATAATATACGTTATTTTTATCTCTTTATTCTTTTTATTGGTTACAAAGGTACACAAGCACGGTTTATAATAAATGTCTTGAAGTGAAAAAGAAACGAATTGTTGTTCATCCTTTAATTCATAAGCGCATAAGTTTTGCAGAAAGGTTGATGAATATATGCTGCCTACAAATATGTACTTGTTAGCGTGGGAATCGAAGAAAATTTTAACGCATTTTACATATTCACGTGAACATTGATTTTTTATATAGAAATAGAAATCGTTTACTTTGACAGTTTGACGCTTGTATTCTAAAAAACTGCATGACTTGTATGCCACTGTTAATTCACTAGAAAGCTTAAGCTTTTCGATAATTTCACTAACAAAATCGTTTTTGAAATTAATTTTTTTACAATTTTCATTTACTATATAATTATCATATTATTTATTTTCAAATCTTATGGAAAAGTGAAGCGATTCCATATAAACTAAAGTTTTCGATGGATTTTTAAAACAAAAAATATTATGCATGGTTCGGGTGAAATAACTATGTTTGCGTTCAACACGTATCTAACTATAGTTAATAAGGGGACCATATTTTTTAATTTCCTAAACATAGTGTACTAAATAATGCATTTTCGGTGTCTGATTTACACCAGGAAAAACATAATTAAAATTTTAAAAATAATTTTCAATATTATTTTGCAGTGAATTAAGTATAGTAACGCTAAATTTTTCTGAATACACAATAAAAACGATTTTTCTAATTAATTTATATTATTCCATTAATTCCTTTGGTATGATCTTATTCCAACGATTGCAGACAAATGGAATAAATAAAAATAAATCCATTTTCTAAAGGGTTTGAACAAAACAAACAAAAATTAGTTATAGTCTATTGAATTCAATTTTTATGTAACCTTAGACATCCCCTCCCACTAAACAATAAATTTAAGTATTAACAAATACTGCGACATCAAATTTTAAATTCTATCGTTATATTTTATGAGACATTATTTTATTTACTGTGTCCAATTTTTGAGCCACGAATTAACGGTGCAAGCAATTCCCACCTCTTTTGCAATCCCTATAACGCGTATTAAGATGGTATAAATAAGTGGGCGATTATGCGAGAATGGCCAGTATTTTAAAGTTAATCAATTCAAAAAATGAATTTGAAAAAAGTTAAAAAGTTTTATAATCATATCTCAACTATAATAGATGTATATGAAACGTTAGAAATAATTTACAATTTTTGCTATGCTATTTGGTTTTGGTTAGATTCAAATAATTATCTAACATATGAATATGCAATTTATCCCATGGTTATAGTTATTTTCATATTTTTGCTAACTTTTTTGATTGGCAGACAATTTATGTAATTTGGTAATTGATAAGAAAATTTTTTAAAAATAATATAAATAAATATATTTTATTTCAAACCTGGGTTTCTGAACCCACAATTTTACATGTTTTCTGTAAACTAGCTATCTTTCCATGACCAAAATCGAAAATTTCTATAACTTTATTTAATTCACATCTCATAGGCTCGGAATTATTGATTAATCTTTTTAAAAAATTTATCATAAAAACTTCCACCACTCCTTCATTAATGTCATGGAATATATCGACCGGACATATTTTAAATATATCTAGCTTAGGGAATATGCTTTCGAAAATATTTGGCCCAAAAATTCCGACATAAGATTTTTTTTTTAGTATTTTTACGATTTCGCATATCGGTCACAACTTTTCCATAATCTTTAAAATTTCTTTGTTTAAAATCGCGCAATTTGTGATGAGTTTGTATTGTTTTAAATGTTGCATAACAATGTCGACATATGAATCCGCTGCTAAAACAAGTGCTAAACCCTAAAACCTCGTGAATACCTAAATTATCACCGATAATTGCGTATATCCGAACTTTAAATTTTTTTCCTCCCACATTAATTGGATTGCCATCATTAATCTCTTTTATTTCATTTAATATATCTGCAATTACATGTTTTAATCGAAAATCATTGATACTTTTACGTTTAGCGATAAAAATAGTTGTCATATCGGAAATTTGGGTTTGATATTTATACGGAAAATTCGAAATCGTATAATAAATCATCGTAAGCTTATTGTTTTTAGCAGATCCTCCCAGTGGGTTAACGATCCCTACGTCATCTATGCCGATTTCTAAACCGATAACATTTTCGTTATAATATAAAAAACATATAATTCGAACCATCTCTATAGCTAGTTATTTCTTGTTGAGATTGCGTATGTCGAGGTTTGTTGATCTCTTTGAATATAAAATCGTTCGACAGAAGTCGAAATAGCGATTTACGAATTGGCATACGATAGCAAACATCACTTAGACCTAACCCTCTCGGCACTGGTTCAATGGTTATATTTCTCTTTCAAAAGTTTTTTCTGTAATGGATTTGATTTTGTGATTTTTTCCAAATCATTAACAAACTCTTCAATATCACTAATTGCATGAATTTCAATAATTAATGGCAAAATTGTTGCAAAAATGTCATTGATTTTCTTAGTGGCTAAAAAATGTTTATGTTTTAGTTCAGCCATAGTTGTAATCCACTTAAGTTTTAATCGATCATTTAAACTTTCATTTTGAATATCAGGATATTCATGAATATGATCGAAAAAGTTTTCACTTTCACCGTTAAAACTATTATCATTATCACTGTGGACATCAATGTCAAAATAATTTTTGTTTTCGCTTAAAATGTTTTTTAAATGATAAATAATTAGAATACGAAGTTTGACATCGATTTAGATTACACACAAAATTTTCTTTTAACGGATATATATGACGTTTTGCATGATTGTTAAATTCTTCTATTGTTTTACAAAATTCCGTACAATTCTAATAATAATACAATACATTTAAATCCATTTTTAAACGATAACGAATACATAGAATTAAACAAATAATGAAACATAGTTTTTTTGGTTTTGCCTAAACTTTTGTCATAAATTAAAGATTGAAATTGATTGGCTATCAAGATTAGCAAACACTTAGCAAACTTTAGTTTATGTAGGGTTTCATGTAAAAAAGCGTGTCATTTCCAATCGAAAGCGTGTTCAATGCAGTTTTTCTTAAAAGTTCAAAAAATTAAATGCGCTTCGAAATATGTCTCAAAATCAATCCACTGTTAATAGTGCTAATTATAGTTTAATATTTAACGCTATACGAGAAGCAGGAAAAGGAGATAATACGGATTTTGTTGATCTATATTATTCCAGATTTCAATGTAATGTTAAAACTATTTTTGCATATTATAAGATATTTTTTTCTAACAGCGCAAGACATTTCCAATGTGCTCTTTAACAGCATTAATTCAGAATTCCTACTAAATGAGTTTAAGATGACAATTGGTCATCGATCTAGACTGATTGATGCTATTCAAAAAATAAAAAATTCCTGTCTAACAAATCACTTAATTGTAACTGTCAATACGCGTAAGATATTTTATTTTTTACGTTTATTTAAAAGTATTTGTGTGAAAATAAATACTTAAATTTTTTACAAATTATTTTTTAATATAAGCGTTATCACAACCAATGCCTGTTGTCTCAGAGCCCGAGCCATATAAAACCGAAATTTGGTTACCGCCAAAACAGAAAGAAGTATGCCAACAAATGCGAGTTTTGCCGTATAAATATCAGCCGAAACTGTCGCAACAATCGATCTTATTCTTGGATTCGGGTGTTTAATGGGAAAATAAAAAACTAAGTCCACTCAATGGCCCCATGCAAAAGGTTGACACTGACATCCAGGATGATTTGAAAACTTATTTTTATTATTCAATCCCGAAATACCTATTGTACTGGATTTGTTTTAATTTCGCTCGAGAATATCCACAAGTGGCCGAAGATAGTAGTTTAGGCGTCGGATTGCTTTTGAAAAAAGTTGGTACAAAATTTAGAAATAAAATAAAGCATATAGAGTTTGGTAAACAGATTGCAGAGGCAAACGATGAGATTAATAAATGGAATATAGAGAATCCGACGAATAAGCGAAAAACATTTACTGCTTCCACTTTCCTCGCAAGTAAAAAGCCTAAAACTTCTATTACTTTAGCCGAAAACTCTCAGGAATCCGATGGATCTCAATCGCAACCGGATTCGGATGAACGAACCCGCCCCGAATTATATCCGAGAACAAGTTTGGATATATGTGCCAGAGCTGACGAAATGGCTGCTGACGGACAATGTCATTCCCAACAGTGGGAGGCCACGCCATTAGATAAGGTGAAAAGAATGCCTCAATTTAGACATCAGGCGATAACCTCCGAAATTAGGAATGATGGCAATAAGTATGTGTTGGTTAATCCGCAAAAGCCAACAGAAATATATAAAATAACAAAGTTTGTTTTTAGATCAAATATTCCACAAACTGTTAGTAAACCACCGGATTCTCCCAAAACAATGCGAACCGCAGACAAAGAAGTCGGCGATGAAAGTGATTCGCCTCAAGGTATGCAATTTGAGAGCCAAAATGATGTGCCGATTATGGATAGAAAATCATTCCAAAAAGTCATTAAATCAGAGCTTAGTTCAAAGAAACTAATATTTGAAAAATATTCTCATCTCAAAGACTTAGCTAACTATGAAAACTTTGTAAAATTCAATTGTTTTAAAAATTATCCCAACATTTTTACAATTGATAATTATGATGAATATTACAGTACATTTATTGCTAACGGTTCTCATATGTATGCTAAATTGTTGGATACTTATGAGTCATTTGAAGGACTAATTGAGATAAACGGTCTTAACGATATGAATTTGTCGGGTAATATTTAAAAAAAAATAACGAATCTTTCACACAACTCATTATTTTTTTATTAATTTTATTAGATTCAACTAAAACAATATTAACATTAATGTATTTGGAGTGCATATTTAAAATTAACGACACATTAAGCGATACAAAATTGACTAATATTTTCTATATTCCGTCAGATCGTCATTACTTTATGCAGGAATTGGTAAACTGTTTGAAAAACAACACTGGTTTAAACGAGTGGTGTTATATCGATAATGTAAACGTTTTCGATAGCGGATTACCGATCGAAAAATGCGTTCATTTGATATTTATGTCATATTTCGCAATTCGTAACGAATAACGAATCGATTGTATTTGAAATTATCGAAAGGGAGTTTTATGGGATAACATGTACTATATATTCCCCAAAATGCGCTGATCTCATGAATATAATTGTTTAATATAATTAAGTTTAAGGGTTACTATCAGTTTTAAGTGTGAAAGAAACTGAAAATTTTTTTTTGGGTTTAATTTTATTTGTTATTTTTATTTTTCGTTTATTTTTCATTACCACTTCATTTCGAATTTATTTGATTTTTGTTTATTTTGCTTTTTTGTTTAATATTATAATAGTAAACAATTTAGCATTTCTAGTGTACACAAAAACACATATTATTATTATTTAATATTTAATTCATAGAAATATTTGTTTAAAAAACAATAAAATTGATTTGCATTTAAACTTACGTTTTGCACCAATCATTTCAATGAGCAGTAAACCGCATATAAAGAGTCAAAAAATTGCATAAATTTAACGCACAAATTTGCATACATTTTAGTCAATATTATGTGTAATTTAATGCACATAAGCATGTGTTCATTCTAGTGAGCGATGACGTAATCAAACGCTTTGCTATGATTGGTTGTCAGAGTTAACCACGTGTTCATTCAAGTGAACAATTTCGTCATAGCATGGCTTTGCTATGATTGGTTAGAGAAAGTCTCGTTACAAAACGCCTCATAACGCAGATGTTTGCATATTGACAGTGTTATGCAGTTTTTTGCACATCAAATCAGTTTATGTCAAATTTGCATAAATGTCTCGCAGTTATCCCAAAACATAACTTTTTCTTAGCATCAGATTTTTGTGTGTAGTGTCAACATTTAATTGTTTAATAAATCATTTACTTTATTTTTATTCTTTATTTAACATATTGTTATTCTCCGAAATTTGTTATTATGTTTAACTATATCGGTATTACAGAAATTCATTCGACATTTATATTTTTTGTTAAATAATATGAACATCAATTGATTGGTTTATTTGTAATTCAATGCAACAAAAACATGGTTAATACATGTTTGGACATCAAACACACAACTAATAAAACTAAAGTAATGAACTGCACTCCAAAAATTCCAATCTCTAGTTTTGGTTTTTTAACACTTGACTTGTGAATTATGCCATATTCGCAAAATTGAAATCGAATGTCGTTCATCTAATCTTTTCAAATAAATGTTTCGTCATTGCTATCAATTAAATCGTAGCACGACTTTACCGCCAATGACTATACAGCCTACGACTTTACAGCCACGACTTTAAAGCCACGACTATACCGCCCGCGACTATACAGCCACTGACTATACAGCCAACGACTTTACAGCCGCGACTTTACAGCCA
>JAQGAW010002041.1:0-16552 GCA_034698025.1 Phthiracarus crinitus | reverse complement strand
AAATGCATAAAAGGATCGGTAAAGTTGACAAACTGTTCGCGTATGGGTATAACTGTTAAGTCCGCGATTGCGAAATCAGCTCTCTATTAGAGAAATATTGCAATAGTTGTGAATATATATATATTATAATTAAAGGTCTTTACGGTTTTACTTTAGAGAAACCTATACAAACCACAACTTTAATTTTTCAATCCAAACCAAACCACCAAAATAAAATTTAAAGGAAAACCAAACCATATTAAACCATAAAAAAAGTTTTATTTTCCTTTCATTTAAAATAATAGTTATTACAAACTTTTATTTTTCAAAGAGTGATTTTACATTAAATACTTGTTAAATTTTATCAATTTGTCCAGTTTTTAATTAAAAAATTCAAATTTTGGTTAAAATAATCTGATGTCAATAAGCCAGTTCATAATAAAAGTCTGGTCAGTACATAATAAAAGTGCTATTCTGCAATAAAACATATTATTTTATGTCATTTTTTCAATATAAAAACCAATAAAAAACCAATGGTTTATTTTAGTTTATCCATTGGTTGTTAGTTAAAACTCAAACAATCAAAAACCATAAAATATTTAGCCAAACCAATCCATTAAAAAAATCCATTGGATTAATACATGGTAATCCAAAACCATGAAAACCTTTAATTATAATGACATTATAAATGTTTTATTATATGTACTCCTCTTGTGAGCTCTTTTAGCATTCCTATTGGATATCCATACTCATCAAGAAAACCATATTCACTGTCGGGTGTTAAATACAAGTTATATTCAAAGCCAACGATTCTTGCAATTTCTTTAATCAAGTCTACTGCGTAACCTTCCAATTCTAGGGGATTATCATTTGTTTTATTGACAAATGGCAGACTCTGTAAACAATTGTAATATTTTCTGAATTGAGTTTGTTTTATATTATATCACAAAAAGTTGATATTGAATATATATGTGACAATTTTATTCATATATATGAAACTTTATATTCTAACTGCTGATGAAATTCTAATAAAGTAATTATTTAATTTTTGTAAAACTTTTTAATGAAATTTAAAAAATTTTAGGGTTAGGTTAACTAAAACTCAATATTTGATAATTTTTAAATCTTATATTTTTAACGATTTTAAAACTTTTTTCTAACGATTAATTAACGATTTGGCATTAGTTTTTCTAACGATTTTCTATTCCCTATGTTTTACTACAAAAAATACAATGCGATTTGCAATGGAAAAAACTAGAATAATAGACTCACCACAATAGTAACGCCACGCAACACTCGTTGACTCTCAACTGAGTTATCTATCGCTATTAACGCACAACAAATTAGCAAATATTTGTACGAATACATCGTTGACAACTTCTATTTTAACTAATTTTAATGTTCAACTTATTCCTTATAATGTAAATTATGTGTGTTTATGATGTTTTTTGTGTACTTATCTAAATGAAATTCTAATCAACTAAAAACTAGTTATGATAATTTATTTCAACCAAAACAGAACTGATTATGAAATAAAAATTTACTTTCTCAGAGCTTAATCATTGGATTTAATCATTGTCTGTCTCTATATCTCTTAGTCAGTCTACCGTTGTCTCAACAGTTTATTGTTATATTTGTTTTATCTAATATTATAAAACATATTAAAAACAATTAAGAAATGAAGTGAATTAAAAAATATTAAATTTATTACAATATAGAGTAATAACTCTCAGTGTTTAATACGTTTAAAGCCTTGAAGTGAATATAAAATTGTGATCGCATAAAGTTAATGTTACGTGCGATAAAATAAATATATATTTCAAAATTATCATAATATCCAGAATTTACTTGTTAGATGTGTAATATTTGACATGATTTGTTAGGATGTGAAAAATTTGTTAGTCTATTGGAACTTGTATGTTATAGACTACTAGAGTTTTATCCAGACTTCGTCAGGAAGAAATGGTTTGAAATTCTGAAAAACACCACCAATTGAAACCGTAACCAGCCGACCCAACAAAAACAAAATCGACACCACAAAACCCCACACGATACTACCCAACCTCAACCTTTCCGATCCAACTACCAATTATTAATTGATTTTAATTAGATATACTATAGAAATTTAGTTGGAGTTAACAAAATGAATAAATGAAATTAAATTATTAGATAAAATTTGTTTTAAAAACAAATTAATTCTCTTTAATTCAACAAAACTTGTTATCTAAGATTATGATCTTCTTTAATAAACTGTGCCACTCTTTCACCAATCATAATACATGGTCCCATAGTATTTGCAACCGGTATCGTTGGCATAACAGATGCGTCCGCAACTCTTAATCCCTTAATTCCACCCAATACTTGAAGACGCGAATTCACGACAGAATCTGGATCTAAAACTGATCCCATTTTACAAGTGCCACCAAAATGAAGACCAGGCGCACAGTTACGACGTGCAGCGCACGATAAGTACTCGTCGTTTGGTATTTTCATATTTGGATATATTGTGTCATTAATTAAACTGAATTTCGTTTCACAACCGGGAACTAAGTTATCGAAAGCTTGAGATCCAAAACCATTAAAACTACTTGTTTGCACGATTCGGTATAACCAGCGTTGACCGTCAATAAGAACTTTAATGTCGTTTGGATGCGTTGCGTAGTTTGGCTGTATTTTTGGCTGAACTAAAGCATCTCTAGATTGTAGCTCTAAATAACCCACACTTTTTGGTCTCATATTAGTCAGTGTTAATCCGAAAATTGAAATATTTTGCGATGTGCTATACGTTCGATTGGATGATGTTATTTGTATATCAGGCCACTCTGTTTCCGAATCAAGATTACTGTTAAACGCGCAAACAGCGCATATGTCCTGCGATAATGGACCGCTTTTGGTGGTTATATATTCGGAACAGTCTTCAGCAAACGTTCCTAAAAATGATTTGTTTGCCTCTGATTAAACGAAAAGATAAAAATGCATTATTATTTTACCTATCCTTGGGAATGAAAACCGAGGTCCACTAAAATACAAATGGTCCCTCAGATTTTTGCCAACTCCTTTAAGTTCAGTTACGACTGGTATACTAAATTTATTTAATTGTGGCTTTGGTCCGATACCAGACAATAGTAATATTTGTGGAGATTGTAAAGCTCCAGCCGAGAGAATAATTTCTTTGCTGACATATGCAGTTATCAATCGGTTAAATCGACGAAATACTACACCAATCGCTCGCTTTCTAAGTGAAAACAAAATTTTGGTCACATAAGAATTTGCAAGGATATGCAAGTTTGGCCTTTTTTGGTAAATTGGTTCAAGAAATGCTTTCGATGACGACACTCTGGTAACCGAATCCATCGTTTGTGGCGCAAAATCAGTGCCTATTCTTTTTGCACCATTTAAGTCGATTTGATTAAAACCCAGTTCTTTGCACGCGTTTACTACATATTTGGCTGATTGTAGTGACTTATTTGACGGATTATTTCCGATAGTAAGTGGTCCACAACAGTTGTGATAACCGTTGTTAGCAATACTGGCGTCTTTGTTACCCTCTGAACGTAGAAAATATGGAAACACGTGTTTCCATGACCAGCCTTTTGCGCCTAAACTTTCCCAGAGATCGTAATCTTTTGGTGCGCCTCTCAAGTATTTCATGGCTTTTTTAAATGCGTTAAAAACATATCACGTTTAAAAAGCAATGGTAAACTTTAAAAGATATATTTTACCATTTATTGTGGATCCACCGCCCATTGTTTTACCTTTCGAAAGCATTACTTTACCATTTGGGAAATTATTAGCAAATAATCCTTTCAATTGTGGTTCGGCAACGAATTTCCAATCATATACAGAGTCACCATATAATAGTATATCGACCGCAGGTGTATCAGTGGTCACATTTTCAGCTCCTCCTGCTTCGATCAATAGTACGGTAACGCTCGGATCTTCGCTCAATCTGCTCGCAACAACGCTTCCAGCACTTCCTGCGCCCACAACTATGAAATCATATATTAATAATTGACGCTTAGTTTTTAGTAGACAATTATGCGATTCGAGATTCTGTTTGATCCATAACGGAACTGTTTCTGTGTTAATAAAATTAAAAAACTGAAATAAACTTATAATAAATACGTTAAAAACTTACTCCAATCGATAGCCGGACAAATCGCCGGCGATATCGAAAAGTTAAATGATTGTTTCGGTGGAAATAATGGCGTGCGTAATGAGCTCGCGTTCGTATTGTAATTATTAGAGATAAATATGACGGTTGTTGTTAACAATAAAAGTTTTACGACGAAATGCATTTTCGAACAGCGATTTTTTTTGGAAAAGGCGTAATGAAACTGTAAGCAACGTTTGCTAAAATAAAATAATATGGAAAACAACTCAACTAAATATAAATAAGTGTAAATAATTTTAAAGCACGAATTAATTGCGAGCAATAAATGTTGGGTTGCTATGAATAAAATTGATATTGTAGTAAAAAAAATGTAGAATTACTAATATTTAATATTTTCAAGTGAAATGATAAATGCATATAAAACTACAAACCAAATACATAATAATAGTAACCTAATAATAGTCACAATAGTTTACAATACTATTATGAAAGCTATTGTGATTCACAATAGCTTTTTTCATATAAATAATTTCACAATTTTTGAATCTATTGATCTATTATTAACATCAGTTAATGTAACTTTTATAAGTTATTTCGTTATTATAGCAACGGTATTCGTTTTTATTTAATATTAAATCTCCAACACATTTACGGATGGATTTTTCCATTGTCTTGAGCAGCTTTAAAGTAATGTCTATATAACATTGAGCACTATATGACAAATCTAAGAATTTATGAAATAGAATTAAACCTTTACTGTTGGAAAAATTCATCAAATAATTATAATGATATTTTATTTTTTGGAATAACTTACGGTTTTGTTTTCTGAGAAAATAAATAAATAAATTTTCTATAAACTTTGTTGTGTATACTATAATTAAGAACAGGGATGTCCAGGAAAATCCCGTTTATATTTCTTAATTGCATTACCGGGAGATTAATATGCTATTATGATAATAAAAACTAATCATTTAAAAGTAGTTTTGTATTTCCTTTTTTCCCGTTTATGGTAATTTCTTGAAAAAATTCCTGATATGTACAAAAATTCAAAAATATCCCGTTTTCACTATTTTTAGCAAGAAATTTTTCGAAAAGCATTCTATTTGTCTTCAGAATTAAAATAAAGTTAAAAAATAGAAAAGTAGTTTCAAGAATTAGTAATGATAAGTATTAAGTTTAGAATTTGAATGATTTTTTCTCCATATGAAAATTTTCTGAAATAAAAAGAAAAAGCTTTTTATACCTAATTTAAAAATTTCTCATAATATCCATTACAACTTTTTTTATAATTTCTTAAAAATTTAATAGTAATTATAAAATATTTTCCAGAAAATAGTCCCGTTTTTGATTCTTTCTTGTTCCCGGTTCCCTCCCGTTTTGACCAGGAAATCCGTTAGTTCCGGAAATCCCTTTTCTTAATAGACCATTTGAGGACCATTAATACACTAAAATCAATTTTAGAATTGGCTCTTCGCTGCGAATAGTTTGCGAACTCTACTGGAGAGGAGAGTATCGTACTGTACAACTTAAATATTTGATAATAATTTAATAATTAGTAATAACTAGGGTCTTGAAAATTGATAGAAAAAAGCATGTCAAATCGTTTATTAATCGTTAAATAAAAGTTCCAAAATCGTTTTAAAAAATTCGTTAGAAAATTTAAATTCAAAAATAATTTAAAAACGAGTTATGGTT
This sequence comes from Phthiracarus crinitus, assembly GCA_034698025.1. Taxonomy (NCBI): domain Eukaryota; kingdom Metazoa; phylum Arthropoda; class Arachnida; order Sarcoptiformes; family Phthiracaridae; genus Phthiracarus; species Phthiracarus crinitus. Next base: position 10,764 of record JAQGAW010002041.1, on the reverse strand, counting down.
AATTAAAACCTAAAATAAATTCATTCAAAATCTTTCCAATCTCACAAAAAAATTATATTATAAAAATTAAAAATAAATCAACTAAAGCTGATAGTTATAATTTTAAGTAAACTGCCCTTTTTCTGATTAAAAAATACATATTTATTACCAAACGAGTTTAGGATATCTTTAATAATAAAATTTTGGTACACTTTTGCTATTTTTTCGCATTTTTAGGCTATTTTAAAGATAATTTTACAAAAACCGTTAGTTATATTTGAAATCGTTAGATATGTTTGAATTCGTTAATTTAGTTAGAATCGCCGAAAAATTCAAATCAATTAAAAATCTACAACTATTAAGATTATTGTCTTTACTAGAGACCCACATCCTAAAACTTTTATTTCCTGCGCCCTAATTTATTTCCCGAGCCCACATTACTATCCCGCGCCCTCATTTATTTCTCGAGAAACCCGCGGTAAAAAGTGATTGCTGGCCACATCTAATAACTTTTAGAGAGTTTCATTATGTTTTGTCAACTGTAACAGTAATGCAAAAATATTCACTGCTATATGCAAATAACACTGATACAGCATATAAATTAAAACATAACATAACTGCTTGCATATAAATATTGGAAACGCGTATTATCGCGCGCATGCGCTTATGCAAATCTTACGTTGCGTTATTTTAGCAGAACTTACTTTACTTATGGTTCGTATTAGAGTGCGAAACGGGTGCCCGATTTTTCGGTCCCTGCGGGCCCTAGACAGAAAGTGTCGGGCTTTGTCAGATTCGGGCCTTTAGTTAGAAAATTCGTTCGGGCCGAAAATTAATAAAGCCCGTAAAAAATTAAATATAAAATTTATTGGATTAATTTTACAAAACAGGATTTTGTTATAAATTATATTTATTTCACATCTTATTTAAATATATTTAATGCTAAAAATAATCATTATTTATGCATTCATTGTTTTTTAGAATTTTAGTTATTATTTATTATTATTTTTATAAGTTTAGTTTTCTGATATGAGATCGAGCCGGGTCGGGCTTTTCGAATTTAAATTTGTTGGGCTTTTTTCGGGTTCGGGCCTATGCCTATCGGGCCTACTTCGGGCTCGGGCCTCAAAACTTTCATGATTTCGCAGTCTAGTTCGTATCGAGTAATTCAGAATAAAAATAAATCGTTAATTATCGATTTTCAAGACCCTAGTAATAACCAAACTTAATAACAATATTTAGCTAACAATATATTTGATTAATTTAAAGTTTAGTAAAAAGATTTAATTTTAAGTTTAGTGTTGGACATTCAACTAAAGTATAAATTACCCCAATTTGTTAAGCTTATATCACACCATAGAAAACTCAATAAGAAACCATTATTTTAAGAGAAACAATGCTCGAATTACTTTCATTTCTAAATTTAAATAAACACCTGTAAATTATGGTCTAGTTTTAATATATTATAATGAATATTGCAGAATACAAATGAATTTGTAAAAAGTTTAACATTCATGATAAGTTTGTTGCAACACTTTTCCATGAGATTCTATGAATTAAATTCGAAAACAAATGCGATTATGAATGCGTAATAATGGCAACTCTTTTGAAGGCTAATACAAAATATATTGTTTCATTGAAATTCATTGTACTATTTGGTGTTGACGTTTGAGTTTTACATTTTTATATCTTTTTACATATATTTTTTGCCCGACACACGCACTCCAATGTAATATTTATGATTCGAATTAAATAAGTAAAATCCAGAAAATCAGTATTTCAGAAAAAAAATGCCAACATTTTTCATATAATTTCAGTTTTATCCTTTGAGCTGAAAAAATAAAATGTGAATTCTCATTATCAGTCTATCGATACTTTAGTGAGATCAAGAAAAATGATAATAAATAAATGACAAATAGCACAACACTCTCGCTATAACTGTCAGCTAATATTTCATATTAAGCATAATTAGTTACATTAAAAATAATATCGCATAAACACTAATTTTTCATAATAATAAAATACATTAATGTTGTATTAAAATTTTAATAATTTAAGGAAAGAAATCATAATAGAAATTAAAGTAATATTATGAGCTCCAAACACCAAAATTTGTCAGCGGTGTTGCATAAAATCCAAGACTTACGGATTGAAGAGTGGCCTATGCCTGATAAGCCAGCAAATAATGGTTTCTAGAATTTTAGTAAAAACTATTAGTAAAAATATATATTATATACTACTGATTAATTTAAATTAATTATCATTAATTATATTTAATCAAAATGAAAAAAAATTAATCATATTTGGGTTTTTATTTATTAAATTCAATGGAAAACAGTTATTAATGCTATAATTTGAACAGAACTTTTGCTGCGAACAAAATGTGTGGGCATTTGTGGCTCTGACGTACACTTTTGGAAAGACGGATACATCGGTAAGTTTGTGGTGACAGAACCAATAATCCTGGGACACGAAACGTGTGCCGAAGTTATAGAAGTTGGTTCAGACGTCACAAACTTCAGTGCAGGACAACGTGTGATCACCGAACCTGCGGTGTCGTGTCGAACGTGTGTCGATTGCAAACAGGGTCGTTATAATCTATGCGCGCGTTCACTATGTCACGGAACACCTCCACGTAATGGCACTCTCACTCAATACTTCACACATCCCGCAGATTTCACGTTCAAGTCTGTGATCGCATAAGCGGCGAACAACATAATTTTAAATGTGTATTTATTAGGATTCCCGATAATATAACAATAGAAGAAGCGGCAATGATTCAACCGTTGACCATAGCTGTGCATTCGTGCCGAATCGGCAATGTTTCCGCCGGAAAGAATGTGCTGGTATGTGGCGCTGGACCTATCGGTTTGCTCAATGTAATGGTGGCCATCGCTTCCGGTGCTCATAAAATTTGTGTTACAGGTAACACTTTTTATCAAAAATTTATTTTTATTTAATTTTTGTTAAATATTAAAGAGATTAAAAGTGATAGATTGGATTTGGCTAAACATATCGGAGCTGATTATACAATATTGATTGAGAACGAAGAGGACACTGAATTATTGGTGAGTAAAGTAGAAGAAAAGTTTGGAACGCGACCTGATGTTACCATCGAATGCAGTGGTTCGCCAGCGAGTTTCAGACTGGCTCTATCAGTGACCAGATCTGGAGGAAAGGCTGTTATGGTTGGATTGGGTCCCAAAGATGTCAGGCTTCCTATTAATGAGGTTTTTCGCGAGGTTGACGTTATTGGATGTTTTCGAGGTCGCAATTGGTTTGTCATATATTTATCTAAAATTTGTTTCAAATTTTTTAAATTTTTAATCAATAAATATATAGCTTTCCTGTGGCCATAGATCTGGTATCTTCTGGTGAGAATTTTAAGCAATAAGCGTATTATTTTGCAAAACAATTATTGATTGATTCTTTGATTGCAGGTAAAGTGAATTTAAAACCACTATTAACGCATAAATTTAGTTTAAAACAGTCGGAGGACGCGTTTGAAATCGCTTACAATAGATCGGGGATTAAAGTTGTTATATATGCGGAGTGAAAACTGATTTGTCTTTACACGATAAATACAATTTAATAATTTCCACAAAATACGGTAAATAATGACATTATTGTATAAGAAAAATTAAAATTTATACACAGTAAATACCAATATTTATTTATAGCATTTACTTTACTATTTCAAACCCACTAAACACCGCAATAACTTATATTAATTTATATATATTTAATCTCATACGACAAAAGTAAATGTTAGGGAATATTATGCTAAAGTGTGCGTGCAATTCGTGGTGAGTCCACGGGAAGTGGTCTAATGGCACCATAAATAACTGATAAAAAAATAAAACGTCTACACCGATCGAATAGATTTTATAAACAATATCTTATACAAAATATATATATACATAAACGTATAGAAAAACAATGGGAAAATTATTTACAATCGAATTCGTTAAAAAATCAATGTTCGCCGAATTACAAGCGGATGTTCTGTTTAAAGCATACTTTTTCCTGATTCGCACTATATTTCCGCCGCAATGCAATCGCTGTAACGCCAGATTAAACCATTGTACATATTTGGCGCCCTTTCGGAACGCAATCACGTAATTTCGAGGAAAGTATTGATACTTTGTTTCTTGAAAGTCATCGTCGGTGTCGTCGGTGTCCAACCGATGAACACCTCTAATAACCGACAAATCGCAGTAATGATTAGCGGCAAACGAGGCGAATGTGGATTCGGTAATAAACGCGTACTTCGACTCATTGCTATATACTCTAGCAATACCTTCATGCGTATTGCGAACCAATAATTTAGGGTTTCTTGCGATTGTGGTACGTATAGCGCTAATTATTGGATCACGTGATTGTCGAAAGTATTCGTATAGATTACCGCCCGAAACAATACCGTACGTAAAATTCTGTTTCTCAATCAACTCCTCGAGTGTTGTCATGTTCTCGATATGTGAGCTGTGGATGAGCGCCGATACTCCCTCTTCCATCATATAAGGCACGCTGAACTCTATTTGAGCGAATCGTTGCCTCTCGTCGGTCATCATTATGTCAGCGATTGCGAAGTCAGCTTTCTATAAATTTTAAGTGCAAAGAATAGTGATTTTTAATGAGTGATTAATATTTATCGCCGTTATTCGTTATTTTCTCGTATTTTCCCCAATGTTTTTGTAACTATTTTGGTAACAGTTTCGCTCTTTGTGTGCGTTTGTTGCTTATATCCATTTATAAATTGACAAATATATATATCAAGCGTAGATAAAATATAATCGTGAATAACAACACAAATGAATATACAGCTCGAGCTTATCGAGTAAATATTGCTTAAATAAAGTTGTGTAATAGACTAGTAAATCGTTAAAAATTTCAGGCCAAAACCCGACCGAGGCCTGACAACTGCTAACCCGACCCGAGCCTAACGAGATTCGACCCGACCCGGCCTGAATATTCACATTTTTTAACTTCAACTAATAGTAAAACTTAAACAAAAAATATAAATTAAGTTTACAATAAATATGTATAATTTCAAAATAAAAAAGTTATTCAACTTATTTGAAATTCAACCATAATTTTTTGTATAATTTTAAAAATATAATGGTAAATTGGGCTTTCTTCCAAAAAATTTTCAAACCCGACCTGACTACTGAGGCCCTAACCGACAAATTTGACGGGTACCCTTTACTAGTCTATTGTGTAAGATACAATAAAAATTTCTGAAATATTTCTCGGTTAAAATTTTTTCATTCAAAAATTTTGAAAATATTAGATGTAAAGTGCTATCATTAAGGACAACAGAATTCGGGTTCGCCCGAATCGCGATAGTATATATCATCTTCAGGGGACACTTATAAATACATATTATATGATAAATTAAGTTAAGTAAACACCATAAATTTTGCCCGAATTCCCCGAATTTGCACTTTTCGCCCAATTTGCCCGAATTCCCCGAAATGATCAAAATTTAAAAATTTGTCGGTCAAATCTGACGTGTTTTTGATCTAAATTTCAAAAAATTATAATACTGATCCAACGAGTTTTTAAAGGACAACTTCCCGTGGACCAAAATTTTTTCAAAAAAAAGTTTCGAAATATCATAATTTTGTTAAATATATTAAAAAGTATGATTTATATATAGCCCGAATTCGCCCCGAAAATTCACTTTTTCACTCCCCGAATCCCTCCCGAATTAGCTAGTTTTTTACCCCGAATTTTGTTGTCCTTAGCTATCATTTTACAGCATCTATGTTTGCTTCAACATAATTGATTTCTTTAAACGTTTACTTGGTCTTAATTTACATGTACCTACAGCAGGGTCCATGTATCTGACATCCAAGGTTCTATAGGGGGTCTCCTATCGACTTTTTACAAAATTCAAGTGGGGTTATACTAATCGGATTTAAGCTACAATATTTTAGTCTTCAGCTCAAAAATACTTTTCAAAAAAAATTTATTCAATTTTTTCCAGACGAAAATCTAAACCTAGCTTACCCAGAAATCTCAACAAAATTAAACTACAATTTTTAAAATATTTCGCTAAATTTAAAGGATCAGAATTAGAGGTCAAAAACTGGTCCCACGGGACGAGATCGAGTCTGATTTAGTAAAATTACACGGGATTGAGATTGTAAACATACTCAAAATATGTTTACTGAAATTGGTTTATAGCGGGAATCCAATTCAGGCATATTTTTGCGGGAGGGAGTGGGAGTAAAAACATAAACAGTTTTTGAGTTGTCTTGTCGGTTTTGATGGACCATTTTCTTACATTTGACCAAAAATTTTTCAATTTTTTAATCTTCAATTCCCAAAAATTTGGGTGGGGGTATACTGGGGCCGAACTTTCCTCTCGAAACACTCAGATCTACAGTATCACATACATAATAAAGTATTAATAATAAATATTTACTGACGAAAGAAATTAAGTTTAGGGTTACTTTATATTACCGGTATTGCTTTTTATCTTTTCATTTTATTTAAAACACTCGAGCGCTGCACATCACTCAAATCAATAAATATCCATTAAACCCAGTGAACAAAGAAATTAATTAAATACTACAACTCAATTAAAATCAATGACTTATCTCTTAAGATTGACTTTAAAATAAACAAAACTGGAGCTAATATTATACAGACACACCACAAGCAAACATATAACTTAAATAATATCATTCGTTGCACACACTCACGTAATTAATAAGCTCAGCCAACATTCCGCTAAAATTTCCCGAATTGTCAATTGTGCCATACTTGCCATCGTAAGCAAAGTGTAATTTATAGTCGAATCGGAGAATGTATTTAATCTCTTCAATCAAGTCAATGATGAAACCCCTGTACACTGTTGTAGAGACGCCGTCATTCGTAGTCGAGTTATCCTCGTATTCATCGATATACGGAGGATTCTAATTGGTTGGGTAAAAATAAAACAAAAAGAAACGTTAATTATATTTATCTAGAAGTGATTATAAAAACATTTGCGCGAAAATAGTGTGGCAGACGTTCTTTTATTTACATTAAATTTTTTTAAAAATTTATAATTAGTTAATTAAAAGTTAATCGATATTTATAAAATCACATAAAATCACACCCTTAGCGTAACTCCTCTTATAGACCACGAATCGCAAACGTTAATCGTGTTGAACAGCAGCGTTAGAACAATACTGAACGCTAACGATGTCGTCGATGCTGATGATACCGGAACCGCTACAGCAGCTGCTGTGTGATGTAAAATAAATTTTATCATTACGTTTCGCGATTTCGCTTTATGTTTGATTACGACGACACGCAACAAGAATAAAGAAGAAACATTACTCGTCATAAATGTACATCCCTTACGACAGTTGAACTCAAAAAATACTATATATATAAGTATATGATACGCGAAGAAAAAAATAGTTATATTTAAAGATATTCTCGCACTGAAAAGCTAGCGTTTGTTGTAGAGATTTGCGATTATATTAATAGCATTTCGTAGTTAAGAGGCTGGAGAAGAATGCGCCGAAACTCTGACGGAAGTGATGCATGTCTTGGATGCGTGCCAACAGTCTATATTGTCTATCACTCGCAGAACAATAGTGGCGGAAAATTAAGGATTATGTGGCGCACCCTTTTCTCGGTCGAAACTTTGTCGGTTTGCGTATCGTTTAATCGCATAAATATGTTTAAACTTTAAAGTATTGTTTTAGCTTAAGCTTAAATTATTTCATTATTACAGTTGATTAGAATTGCTTCGTTTTTGAATATATTAAGTGATGTTAAGCTAATACATAGTATAAACTTTTACGCTTAAAGTTTTGTTTTTTTTGTTCTGTTGAAATGAGTTCAAAAATAATCACAAGACGTAAAATATTAGTTTTCATCATTTGGTTTTAAATAAAATGATTGATAGGCTTGTTATTTCAGAATTGAGTATTGAACACGAATGATGAACAAAGTGTGAAATGGGCCTCGAGTTTTCAAGCATAGACTGCTATTATTAAAAATGTTTTAATTTAAAACCTTTAAAGCAAAGAAAACGAGAAATACTAAGTTATTCTCAAAATAAATGTTTTGTCTCCCGATTTTTTGTTTTTTATATTATTGTAATTTATTACTTGAATGAAAAACTAATTAAAAACATACTGTTTTTCAAATTCTCCATCAAATTAATTAAGTTCACAAAATCTGTCATCTCATTACTATTCAACGCATGAAATGTTTTGACATGAAATATGAATATATGCTATGAGTAAGTCTATTCTATTTATTAATGATGATCTAATGAATAATGAGAGATGTTTTTAATTATGATATTTGCATGCAATTTCTGTACGATTATCTCTACTTTTATCTAAACGAGTATTAATAAAATAAACACAGTTATTTTGTAAGAGTAATTGCAGTTAAAAACTTGTAATATATAGCGGATATGAGTTTTTAGAAATTATAGCAATTAAATTTTATAGATCAAAATAATTTTTATTTTAAATGATTATCATATTAAGAAAGTACAGAGGAATTCTTTGATTCATATGCCAATCAAATTTAGTGCATGAAAAATTTCAAACAACCAAAACTAATATTCATAATAAGTTAATGCATTCGAATTAAAAAACTTTACGCATTAAAGTCGTGTAATTGTTGTCTGACTAAAACAATACTGATTATAATTAATGTTCACCAAAATAAAAAACTAAGTGAATGTTGAATACAAAAAACTTTCGTTAAAAATAATGATTGTATATTAAAATAATAATTAGGAAACACAATTGGAAATAAACATTAGAGAAGTTAAACGCGGCATTCAGTTCTGTGAGTGTCGATTCGATACTAGAACTGTTGCGGCAGTAATCGTCGTTTTCATCCACGCAATTGTTTTGAAAAAATTCTCGCCTCAACTTTTCGAGCACGTAATTGTTTTTTAGCTGAAAAATGGCTGAATTAAACCAACCCAAATAAGGAGAATCCTTTTTCAACGCTATCGCGTACTTTCTCGTATAATCACTAATGGTGTCACTGATAACCGTAAAATCACACTTAATGTTAGCGTAATATTCGGCAACTGTTTCCTCCGTTATGAGCGCGTATTTTGTTTGATTAACTCTGTTCAATCCATCGTCAAAACTGTGCACAAATAGGCTATGATTATCCTCAATAGTTTTGAATATGCTTTGTTTAATTGGATCATCAGTATTGAGTTCGTAGTTAGTAATACTTCCGGCAACAGTTCCATACTTAACACTACTCTGCGCTGCCAACTCTTCCAATGTTTTTAGATTACAGGCATGAGACTTACGTACCAGAGCTGACGTTCGTGTGTACAGAAATGGTTCAGTAAAGTCGACTAAATGTTCGTGAAGATCAGTAACAGTGAGATCAGTGATTGCGAAATCGGCATTCTGTTCAGTTTTAGGTATTTTCCAATCAAAAAATCTTTAAACTAAAATACAATAATTTGTTTCATTCTTACATTGATATTTAGTTCATGAATAAGAGTGTCCATCTTCACCAATTCGTTTAGCGAATCGCGCGCCAAATAAAGTTCATACTCAAAGTCAGGCTTCAATATTTTAATTTCGTTCAACAGGTCAACAAAATAGCCGCTATATATCCATTTATCGTCGCTTTTACTTTCCTGGTTTAACGTCCTCTCAACGAATGGCCATTTCTGCGAATATAGGATCAATTATAAAATTTAAAAATAATATCGATTTTAAAAAACGATATTTATTTTGATTTTGAACGCAAAGTTTCGCAAAAATCATCACTTGGTGTCAAATATTCAATGTCAAACTGAAAGTAGACACGACTAGACACTTACCCTAGTCGTTACTCCTATTAGCCTCTGAGCGCCGGTAGATTTAGCTATGGTTAGAAGCAGTAATAATAGCGAAAGTTTGACATTGCAACGCATATTTCGATAACTGAATACTTTCCGCATTTTTTATTAATTCCTGTAAATCGTGCATTGAAAACATAGAGATTAGTAGTTTAGAGGAGAAAAAAGGCACTTAAGTCTCAGTGATGAATAAAAAAGTTCTATTTAAATGAGACTGTATTTTTTACTACGAATTTTGATGCAATAGCGATGTAAGTGCAGACATAGGGCTCTCAATGATAATAACACGAACGAAATTCTTGGGAAAATGCCATAAACTGGTAAACTTGTAAACTTGAGCACAATCTATATATCGCGACGCAACGCAACACTTCTTGAGTGACGTTAATATTCTTACTGCGCTATATTATTATGTCGCGAAAACACTAAATCTTTTTTCGTGTGACAGTTTGCGAGCAAAATAACATGGATATTAGAAAATAATGCACTAATTATTGTTCTATAGTTTGTGGCGTTTTATTATTGTTTTATGTTAATAATTTATCAATAATTTATTTGATATGTTAATAAAATTAAGTCATTTGCGTGCATATGTAATTTTATTACAATTATTAAGTAAAATTAATTTTTCTATTAAATTTTATTGATTTGACTCGATAAAATAGCAAATAATTTCAGTAGAAATTTTAAAATTATTACTTACTTAATTCTAATGTTTTTTATTTCTTAATGCAAAAATTATTTTTAATGCTTATGTTTCACAAAATTTTAAAATGATTTTTAGCTCACTTTTAACTAAAGGTGCTATTGGATTTGACATGTCTGTCTGAATGTCTGTCTAAATATCAGTCTAAATATCAGTCTATATGTCTGTCTGTATGTCTGTCTGTCTGTCTGTCTGTCTGTCTGTCTGTCTGTCTGTATGTATGTATGTATGTCTGTCTGTC
>JAQGAW010002040.1:0-16553 GCA_034698025.1 Phthiracarus crinitus | reverse complement strand
CCTTAGCCAAAATTTCAATCCAATACACTCATATTATTTCGTGTCGTTCTTGTTCTAACCACATCTAACAAATCACTATAGTAATGTTAAACGAAAAACTTTCAGTTATATCGTACTACATAAAAGCGAAAATAATTAATGAATAGTTTCCAGCAGTAAAATCCAACTCTTTTTTGACTCAATCTTTTCATAAATACTGATAACTACCGGTACAGTAACACAAAATAACTAGCTATAAATATATATATTAAGTATTTATTATCTCATAGAAGTAGAAATATAAAGGTGAAATTTTGTGAAATCGTGGTTTATTATTTGATTGATGATGTATTAATTGAGAAAATAAAATAAAATGAGTTAACGTATTGAGAGACATGAGGCTTATTACTGAAACTCATGTTTTACCTATAAGTTGTATTATCGATTAAACATAAATTATATAAATATTCGAAATAAAAAATGTCAAATAGAGTAATTAAAATTTACAGAAATATTATTTTTTTAAAGATTATCATTAAAAGTTTATATAAATTTTCCGTACAAATACATTTTATAAAGTTTTTTCAATTTTATATGAAATGATATTCAAATATTTTTAAAAACATCAATATTTAATAAAAAATATTAAGCTTTCGTGTACTAGACATTACACAAATAGTTTTCAAGAGGACATTCATGAATAAAGTCTTCAAATTCAGGAAAATCCTATGATAAAAGCAATATAATTAGTTTAACGAATGATATAAATATAAAGTTCCAGAAAACACTGAATTTTTCTGATAACTTCTGAAAATATACATTATTCTTTAAATTCTGGAACTAAAGTAAGTTCCAGAAAATTACTGTTGCAAAGCTTGTTATAATTTATAAGCATAGTTACACAAGGGGGTACTATCCCAAGGTTGAAATCCCTAGAATTTTTAAAAAGTTTACCACACTTCCCAAAATTTGGAAAATAAGTAATGCGATAAAATCATATAACGCGAGAAATTACTATACACTATGTATATCTACAGACGAGGAAATATTTCTAGTTTTTTAAATGTGATAAAAATTCAATATTTTTTTGTGAGTTTTATTAGTCTTTATTGATGAATATCTTATTTTATTTTAGATTAAAATTATTGTTATAAAAGCATAGAATATATTTTTGATTAGTTTTAAAAATAAATTAATTTTAAATTATAAACTAAGATATTTATAGCAATTTGGAACTTCTAATTTAAAAATTGATTAAATCCGTTTAAAGGAATATTTTTTCAATTATAAAAACCTATCAAATCAATCAAAAATATTTATAAATACGAAACACATTCAAAGACTACATCTAAAGTATTGTAAAACGATTTATATACTAAATATTGATGTATGGGAAACAGATCAAAACAATTTTTATAACAAAAGATAACAACACAGTAACAAATATTATATTCTTGTAGACAATTCAACGACTTTCAAGAAAAATATTGCCATAATCGATAATATCTATAAAATAATTGAATTCAATAATAAATAATTAATTTTTATATTTTTATTATTAAGTTAATATTATGTTTGAATACTTCATAAAAGCGAAAATAATTAATAATGAATAGTTTCCAGCAGTAAAATCCAAATCGTTTTCGACTCAATATTTCGATAAATACTGATAACTATTATATAAAATGATAATAAAATTAAATTTCGTTATTTATATAATATTTATTACCTTTAATCTCATTTTTATATCAATTCTTCGTTTAATATTACGCGCATATAATTTTAAAGCCAATGTATAAAATTTTCCAGTTTTATGAGCCAATGATGAAGCAGTATTCATGAAACCAATGAAGAAAAAGATGGCATTTGCTGCTGTGAACATAAAAAGGAATCTAACAGACGTTGTCAAGTCACCAAACAATCCGATATAAAATAAGAAACCAAAAATATAAGAGCTTAACAAATAGAGCCAAAACGCAAACTTTGCCCAATAATTGTAATTATAATTCTTGATTTCATAAAAGATTGCTTGAATTGATTTAATAAGTGGTAAAAGGTATCTGTTGTTTAAAACAATTGATTTTTTATTCTTATCGTCGATAAAACAATTATTTTCCAAGATTTTAAAGTTTAAATAAAAACAAATCAAATAAAAATAAGTGATTTGCCAAACAATAAAACTTATATAAAATCTTGTTCCATATGCATATAATAAACTCCAAGGAAATGCATATACGGTAAAACTATTTGAATTGAAGAACAATTTATAGCAAGCGGTACGAAATTAAGGATAAAAAGAAAAATTGGGAATATATAAGTAAAATTTAATGCAACAATTTTGAATAAAAATCTTGATTTATTCAAAAGTCTTTGAATATTTTCTTGATTATTGAGACAAATAGATTGTGGCGAAACAAATCCAGCCATCATTTCAAATACTTTCATATAATTTGGATAAATATCATGTTTATAATTCCAGTAATGTAATAGAAGTGTAATTATTTCAATAAACACAAATAATATCGGAACCATATTAAAATGATAGCGAATATTTAAAAAGTAAGTGAAGTCTCCTATTTTTATGAAAAATTCTTTATTTTCAGTTTTTGTAACCATTGAAATCAAATTTCTAACACATACTATTATAACACATATTAGAGTTAGAATAGGATTAAAATATAATCGACTTCGCTTAGCATTTCCAATCATAAACTGCCACAATCCTTTCTCATAGAAGTGATTGCCAGCATTTTCTATTATCATGTGTGGTGGCAATGGTTTATTAATATCGATTTTTTGCATATTTTTATTGTATAACAATAAATTTATGACACTTAGATCTCTAATAATTAATGAAACTATGTTTAGGGATTAAAATGAAAATTAAAAATTTTGGTTAGAAATTTGAAGAAAAAAAACATTTATATTATAGCGTATACTTTAATATCTTTTCAAAAATCGAATGAATATCGCTTTAAATATACTTTAAATGTCACTGTTTTACATTAAATTCGTTTCCAATACATTGAGGCGCATATTATCGACTAATCATTAATTAAATAATTTTATCAAATAAAAATTTTTAATTGTAAAATAAAATAATAAAAAATTTTCGAAAAAGAATTATTTATTTGAAGTATCATTAAGAATAGAGTTATTTTACCAAAAATATATTTAGCTTACTTTCTCATATAGAAATCAATTTTATAGATTTGATCATGTCTTTCCCTTTTCCATATGTTCGCAGTTCTATATTATTAAAGAGATTTCACTTGTTCTTAAAATAATCTTAGTTGGTATGTGCACATTCTTCAATCTTTCAATCACTTATATCTTTAATCCTTAATAATGATTAGGAATTATACTGAAGATTATAATTTTTGTTTTAGAAATTTGAACTAAAAGTTTAATATTTAGATTTTATTTTATTATATGGCGTATACTTTAATATATATATTCATAAATTTAATGATCATAGCATTATATAAACTAGAAATGTCACTGTTTTACATTAATTTCGTTTCCAATATATTGAGGTGAAAATTATCGACAAAACATAACTTAAATAATTAATTCAAATAAAGCAATTAGAAATTTCCGAAAAAACATTATAAATTTGAAATATCATTTAGAATAGAGTTATTTTACCAAAAATATTTTTCACTGACTTTCTCAATGGTTTACCATATTTTAATCAATAAAGTTTAGCGAGTTATAAGTTTAAGTAATTATTTATCTGGAATAAAAATTAAAACTGAAAAATATCTTTTGAGTAATATTATATATTATGGGATGTAAAAGTTAACACATTAAGTATAACTGCGTAATAACTACAACTTAATAAATTGAGAGTCAAATAATCAATAATCAATAGTAATATATCTCAGTCTTATGTTATTATAATCATTAATCATTCTGTTAACTATGCATATTTATTATTTATATAATGAATCAAAATATTATTGTAAAGTTATGATTACAGTAAATATCAAATAAGCATAGTTAACATAAGTATGAAATTGCTATTAAGTATTATATTTTCCGTATAAAATAAAACGCATTCTTTAAAAACTGTTTAAAAAATCATTTTAGGTTTTGAGCAAAATTCATCGTTGACATATTCCAGCGAATCTCAAACAATTGGGGTTTGATTAATGATTCAGCTAAACTCTAAATTTTTAAACAAGTTTAGCTCAACATAAGCTGACGTTCTTCACTAACTTTCATATAGATTAGAGCAGTTATTGATTGACTCTCAATTAATTACGTTGTAGTTATCAAGCAGTTATATAAAGCATTTGTTAGGTAATGAAAAGTCATATTTCAATCTTTAGGTAATATTCTAAAAAACAAAACACAAAACATTGTATTTTTATATTTTGAGATTTTATTTCGAGAAAATTATTTAATTTAATATAAAATAGAAATAAATTTTAAAAAATTGTTTATATAAAATCGAAATTATCGACTGTTGGTAAAATAATATAATAACTTTTATCAATTTCAAAATTAATTATTTCAAAAATTTCACTTTATTATCCATAAATAAATTTTTGCATGCATATATCTTATAATTTTATTTGTGGATAACATTATTTTGAATTAATTTGATTTAAAATAATAGTATTATAAAAAATATGGTCATATTTTAATGTCATATTTGACGAAATTTGACGAAATATTTAAAATCCGAAAATAAGGTCATTAACGTTGCGCCCTTAGTGATAATTTAAATGAAATGTTGATTTTGTGTTTCCTAAAGAATTTCATTACATTAAATGCAATTATTAATATCAATATTTATGATGAATTATTAAGTAATATATTTAAAAAATTATAAACAGCTCAACTTAATCTAATACAAGTACACGAACAAGCTAGAGCTTATAAAACTTAAGCTCATAAGTGTTTGAGCTTTGAGCTTGAACTATAAGATCGGAAAAATTATTTAAGCTTTGCATTGAGCTTGTTTATAGTATGTATTTAAAATTAAATTTATCGTCTCCTTTTGTCTCTTTATTGTCTCCTTTTTATTTAAATTGTGTCCCCTATTTTGTCTCCTATTTAGTAGAAAATTTGTTTCCAATTTCCCATCTCTAGTTATTACTAATAGTGATGAACAAACTGTTAACTGTTAAAAATTTCTTTAGTTTTAGTTTTAACAGCTAAAAATTATTTTAATTTTAGTTTAACCGCTGTTAACTGCTGTTAACCGGTTAACCCTAATATATTATGTAATAGAATTGATTTTCACATATTTTATTAATTTAAATGAACACTAATTAATAAAAAAATATATTAAGTCAACAACAAAGCAAATATCATAAATTTAAAGACCAGGATTTTAATAACATAAGTGATTTGATTGTTTTTTGTCCATACAATTTCGTTTTTTTATATCAAATCAATTTGAAATAAGTTAATACATGCTTTTTATAAGCATTTATTTGTTTTAAATAATTTAATTTCAATATGATGTCCAATATCATTATTTTGTTTATTTTAATGTACAAAAGTTTATATTACAATGTGTAATATGCGTAAAAATGTTTCAAAATCACAAATAATTTATGCTTTCGGTTAACTGGTTAACTGCGGTTAACCCATATAAAGATTTTTCTTTAACTTTAACCGAGTTTTTAACCGAAAAAATCTTGGTTAACTAACTGTTAACCGATTTTAGTGGTTAACTCGGTTAAAATGTTCATCACTAACTATGTTTATATGCTCTGCGAAAACGTAATTACCTTTACACACTCAATAGTATTGTTTTGATATATTAAACTAATTCAACGCTAACAATAAAATAAATTAATTAATTAAAATCTAAATACAATCAAAATAATAAATCTCTAAATTAATATTTGAAAATGGCTAAAATAAAAAAAATTTGATTCTATCTTGAGTTAAATTTACATCATTAAATACAACAAAAATTAGTAATCGTATTTAACTGTGACGACAATAAAGTAAGAATTTAAAGACATCATTGATATTAATCAAGTAATTCAGTTATATTATTAAAACATAGTATAGTTCTCAAAGGATATCAGCCAAATATTACAAACACAATGATAGTAGAATAATAACAATATTTAATTTCATTTTTTTACTGTTTGACGAAAGGTTATAAATAAATAAATTTATTTTTTAGTCAAACATCACTTAATAGATACTTATATAACTACTGTAGTGTTGTTTAATTTTTAGTTTTACTTTTCTTTTAATTTAGTCTAAACTAAATATAAACAGATTATGTTATGCTTAATAATAACGCATTTTTATTTTGCTATACTTATATTCAATGATGGGCACGCTCGGCGCTCACGCTCGGCATAAAATTGAAGCTCAACGCTCACGTTCACTCTCTGTAAAATCAAAACGCTCGGCGCTCACTACCTTAATGCGCACGAGCGCTGAGCGTAAACTGAGCGTGAATTTGTGAGAAATCGTGACAAATAAATTTAAGAAAAATTAATATATAGTTAATTTTAAAAATAAATCAAGATATAGCATTGAGGCACGCCTAGTCCTCAATTTACGCGAACTATTGCTCAAAAGGCCTATTACTAACTTTTTTTGATATTGTTTTTAAACTTTAAAGTGTAACTTAACCTTTTATAAGCACAATGTGCTCAACTAATGTTTTTTACATGAAAACAAATCACTTATATTCATGTAGAGCTGAAGCTCTGTCGCATTATTCCTGATTATTTCTAGAAGTACAATGACTCACAATTACTTTCAAATATTAGTCAGCAATAAGCGCACACTTAATAACTTATGACTGTATTACATATTAGTCATTGCAATGCTTCACATTGTATTAACGTATTACACGTGTCACTCGTAGGCTAACTTTCAATGTGCTTACAATAAACTATTGTTTATTTTCACGTTCACTGTATTCAATGCTAACTTAATTAAAGTGTTTTGTATTCTCAATCCGTGCTTATTTTTACTGCTATTTCACTGCCTATGCTTAAGCATAGTTTTCACTTACGTGAACAGTGGTGAGGTTCTGGTCTCGTGGTCTCGTGGTTCTTAGAATTCTTCCTCATCTATGGTCAACTCCTTCGCTGCAAACTTTGGTCGTAACCTACATGTCCGACAACTAAAGTCGAATACATTACAATTACACTGTTTGAGACATACAGAATACATCGTGACCACTATTTTATTAGGTTATTACTGATATTTATGTGGACAAACATATTAAAGATAAATATTTTATTAAGTTCTAAGCTTAAGATAAAACTTAGCTGAATTTTAAATATATATATTTTTTATTGCTACAGGAGTGTTTAATTAATTTTGGCCCACTTGTTAGTTTTAATTGTTAGAGCGCGCGCTTAAGATATATTTTTAGAAATGGAAAAATTTTGAATTGTAGTATGTTATCTCTAAAATAATACAAATACAAACATTTTGACATAAATATTCTTCGAAATGATTACACCAGAAGTTGATTCTATAATAAAAACTCTTTCCGGTGAAGGTTTACCGCCGATTATTATTAAAAATAAACTTAAGAAATTAGGAAATGACTTATCCATTCGAACAATATATAGATCAGTTCGAAATATTGGCAAAAAACGTAATTTAAGACAAATTAGTGGCAAAAAACCAGTTTTTGAAAGAATCAAAAATGCAAGAAATAAGGAAAACATAGCGAAAGTTAAGCAGTTTGTCACTAAAGAAAAACCATTATCTCATCGACAAATAAAGAATAAATTGAATATTAGTTTGACAACCATCAATAAAATTATACACGAAGATTGCAAATTAGTTACCAGAAAAAAAATTAAAGTCCATACTCTTTCGGATAAACAAAAACATAACCGAAAAACCAATTGCCGAAAACTGTACGAACAGTGGTTATCTGGAGATAAATATGAGTTTGTGGTAACACTAGAAAAGGCTCTTGTTTACAAAGATTATGTTAACAGAAAAACCAAAATTTGTTTTATGAAAAAAGGTGAAGATATTCCTAAAGATTGGGTTTTTGAAAAGCATGAATACTTTTCACAAGGTTTTATGGTGGTTGGAGTTTTGTCTGGTAGAGGACCGTTACCAGTGTTTCGAGTACCATTAAAAGCAAAAATTAATGCAGATTTTTATATTTCAAATGTATTAAAGCCATTGTTTGAGAAATATCTGCCACAACTATATCCACATGAATTGCATAAAGTCTTTCATGACAAAGCCAGCAGCCATACTGCTTCCAAAACCTACCATTACCTCCAAGAAGTCAAGCAAAATTCAGGAATTATCATAATTCAAAATTCAGAGATACCGGTCAAGTCTCCCGATTGTTCACCGTTAGATTTTTTTGGTTTCGGTTACTTAAAACAAAGACTTTTTTCCCGAAAATCAAAAACTTTGAATGGACTCTGGAAAGTATGTTTCTATGAACTCTGGAGCTCACATTGAAAACACAAAACAAATTCATTTTAAATCAATAAACATTTCTAAAACTAAAAAATAGTCGGCCAAAATTAAGTAAACACTCCTGTAAGAATTCCTATTTTATGAATTAATAAACTTTAAGCTTATTAATAGCTATTCTTTTTATTTATTTAATTATTTTATGTAAGAAACTTAGAAAACAATTTTTAAAAAGCACTTAAAATTTTTATAGTTACAAAATATCAAAAAAAAAATATAAGAAAAGTATTTGACAAACAAAAAACAATCTTTAAAATTTTCAGTTTATTTATATGTATAATATTTATAATTATGTATTTTTTAAAATTAACTTAAATGGTTTCGATTGAGGAAGAATTGATGGTTTTAAATCATAATCTAAATCATTTTGTTTTGGACCATTTTCTAACTCAAATATAAAGCCTTCTGTTGCCTGCAATATACAGACTAATTCTAAAAACATCATATCAGGTAAAAACTTGTCTCCGATACACATTCTTTTGCCAATTCCTAAGGGAACGAACGCTGGATATCGTTTTGAAATAAATAATCCATTTGAGTCCAAAAACCTTTCCGGTATAAATTTTTCTGGTTTTGTCCAATATTTTTTGTCATTAAGTATTGCATAAAGATTTAGGAAAACAATCGTATCTTTTGGAAGCAAATATCCACCTAAAGATTTTATAATATTATTTTAAAATTTAAAACATCAAATTAAACTTGTATTTATGGTATAAGATATAATAATCTTAAAGATGCAACGGATGTGACGTGTTTTGATTACGTATACTGAGTACTGCATAAGTAATACTTTGCACAACATAATAAAAAAGCACATGTTTTTCGGTTTGTTATGTTCATAATACGTTTGCATTGAATCAAATATTAAATTGTAAGAATTACAGTTTATATAAAGTTATACTGTATAATAAAAATACAACTGCGTACACATAAGCTATCTATCGAGCATTGAAAGGCATACTGAAGTTGAAGTGATGTGATGGAAGAGATGGAAGGGAGGGCACGATGAATGAAATGGACGGGGCGCGGGATGGATACGGGTGAAGGAAACGCGGGAAAGGAGCGAGGGATGGGGTGCGGGCTGGGAGCCCGCGCAGGTCTCTAGTTATTTAAAATTTCTTATTTTTATTTTTAATTTAATCAGTTTATAAATTTATAATTTATTTCAAAATCAAAAATACACTTCTAGGTACTCACAAATATCAAAACTTGATAAAGTCTTATGATAAATTCCAAGTGATCCGAGTCTTAATCTTAGCACTTCAAATAAAAACGCATTTAAATAATGAAAATTTTTCTTGTCTATGATCTCCGGTGGTTTATCTCCTAAAATATATGTTATATGTTTACAATATAGAAACAAAGAGAATAGAATTTTTAAACTAAATTTGAGATTTTAGTCTTAGATTATCAAAAAATTATAAACAATATTTTTATGTTTATTTAAAATCCAATTATATCAATTCAATTTATCTTAATATAAAAGTCTCAAAATTTATTTATCTTTATGTAGTTCCCTTTATTGGCTCCTCCCGGTGAGCCCATATCGACACCTATTTTGATGGATTCAGTACAATGAGTAGGGATCAAATGGAGGAGTTTGGAGGATCGGCCCCCTTTAGTAGGGTCTAGGTAGAAAAATTTAATTTTGTTCCGGGTTGTTCGGAATGGGGTCGGGTTGTTATGGATGGAGTCCGGGTGGGTGGGGAAGGTGTTTGGGTTGGTCGGGAAGAAGTTCTGCTTGGTCGGCAAAATGTCAGAGTGGGTCTTGAACGGGTTCGAGTGAATCGAGAAGGGGTCCGGATGGTCGTGGGTTTGTGTAAGTTGGTATCATCTGGGGTGCATAGTTAGGGTTGGAATTTGGGTCGTGGGTTTATTATTCGAATTTTAAACTAATTCCTACGGACGAAATGGGGCTAAAACTGCAAAGCCCCTGTCGCGACAGTGTCGTAAAAATATTACAGCGATTGCAATAAATATTTTGTATTAAACATATCAGAGAAATAAACGTGTTTATAATAATAAAAATAAAGGTTTTTAAAATAATTTACAACTAAGTTTTTTTAAAATATTCTTTATCTTTGATTTAGTTCTACGACATTACCGTAAATGCATAACCGCACACGATTTCAACGCAAAAATTCAATGTTTTGCAAAAGATTTATTAAGCTCTAAATATCTTTAAATTATTGTATAGAACTATTATAAAATTTAATAAAAATAATTTTTTTTCCTACACTGTTTTTTCGCGGTAACTTCTTTCGCGGTATTGCATTCGCATTAATTTCGTCATGTGATATTTGCTCATAAAAATGAATAATTAAAAGTTTAATAAATTTAAACCATCGGTTTAAAAACTAATTATAAAAAAAGATATAGAAACGCGAAAATCTTTAATTAACGATTTCTTAAAAACACTCAAAATCGATATTAAAACGTATGTTTAAATGGTATTTAACTTAAAAACTTTTAAAAAACGAAATATAATTAACGAAACCAGCGGTTTTAAATATAACTAACGAGTTTATTTATTTCAAGCGATTGCAATTTTATTTGAAATTTTGTCGTTTAAAGTAGAAAAACTAAAATTTTGTCGTTAAAGAGTTTTGATAGGGGGAGTTTTATAGGTCAACTTTGGAAAAAAAATAAAATAAAAATTTTTAATAAAGAAAGATTTAAATAAGAAAATCAAATTAATGTCGTTTAAATCTGATTAGATTTGAATTATTCCATATTTTTGAAATTTTTTAATGAAACCTATCCTCTAATTATATTATATTTCTGTTTTACTATAAGTTTTTCTAACGATTTTCTAACGATTTGATCAATTTTTCTAACGATTAACAAACTATTTTTCACCCTTTTTTCTAACGATTTTCGCGTCCCTAGTAAGATACTATGGGAATTTTTTTGTTGTCTTTCACAATTCCTTGTAGTACTTTATGGGAGTATAGATTACCCAATACTTACTTTAGGATCATTATAAATTTTGATTTTTAAAAAAAACCAATAAATTGATACAAATATAAACCCATAGCTACACAAGGGGGTGCTAGCCCAGGGTTGCGCCCTTAGTAAATTATTAAATTCGACCACCCCCAAACAAACTTTGAGAAATTCAAGGACGGAAAAAATTGAAAATTTTGAAAAATATTTGGCCAAATGTTAAAAAATTGTAAATCAAAACCGATGAGTTTTTGTGACCCCTTTAATTTTTTTGTCAAAATTTTAAAAAAATTCGTTTACATTTTTCGAGTTTTTTACCCCCTCTAAAAATTGAGAATTCCAAAATCTGACACCTGTTGTTGTTGTTACCCCCGAAGTCTGTCTGCTGAAGTTACAGACTTCAGTTTCGAGTGTGAACTCGAGACCGACCCAGATTTTTCCAAGCCAGGGAAGGGTGCTATCCATTTGGCTTCTCAATGAGAAGGGGTCTTCGACCAATCGAGGCGGAAAATCTGACACCTCCCTAGAGGTTTCGACAATTGTGTAACTATGCTAAAACCCCAAATAGATTCAATTGAGAAAAAAAGTTATAGCGAAAAAAGTTATAGCGAATTGTGGTAGTTTTCAACTGAAATTATGATAAACTTCTATTTAAAGCTGTTTAATGATTAATGGAAAAATTAACGAATAAGATTAGATAATGGATTAATGATTAGGAAAAAACTTACAAAAAAGGATATTTATAAAAGAATATAATAACAAAATATTAAAAATATCCTTCTATTACCTAAGATGTATTTAATTTCTTCCCTTAATTTATTTTGTACATCCTTGTAATGCGATAATATTAAAATCATCCAATTTAATGTTGCAATGGATGAATCTGTTGCACCTAAAATAAATAACTTGTTTTTTTATTTATATATTATCGATAGATAACAAACCCATAAATAATGAAAATAATATTGATTTTATATTGTTATCGTTTAAATATTTTCTACTATCATCAACTTTGTTCAATGTATTAGATTGAGCTGTTATTAATTCGCACAAAATGCTACCGTTGTCATCATTTCTGGCTGCTTTACTGCTTTCAAAACATTTGTTATTAAAATTGGCGATATAATACGATTTAAGAGATTTGTCGAATTTTAAATTTAGGATATATTTCGTTACTGGTATCAAATCAATTAATGCAAATTTAAACATTTCTCTATTGAAATCCGCGAAACTTTGTTGAAGTCGTTCCAAATCGCAATCACCAAAACAATATCTTTTTCCATATATGATTTCAGTTATGACGCGCAGAATTATGTGAGCAAAATAAACCTCAGCTAAAAATGGTCTATTATTTTCTTTTGTTTTTATTATGTTTATGACCTCAATTGAAACTTCATTTATTAAAGAACTTAATTTGTTTGTTGACGATATTTGCCTATAAAGACGATAATTATTTATAGTAAAAATGATAATTAATTAAATAATTGTGACATAAATTATATACAAATAAACATTTCGACGGATAAGATGCAAAACTGTAACACTGGCTCTATATATTATTCCCATGATAAATGCTTATGAGGGCCTATAAGAACCGCTATCTAACTTTTCATAAGAGTGTTAAAACATTTGGAAACTTAAACCAAAATTATATTTAAGAGAATAAAAATATAGATACCTTAAGACTTCCATCGAAATTTTACGAAGCTCTCTAAGCTCACGAGAATAATCATCTAATCCATAGATTTGAAATATTTCTTTGCACTTTGACATCATTGATTTTATAGGTCGACCACAACATTCCTCTTTATTGAAAGCTTCTTTTCCGATTTCCAAGTCCTGAATAATAACCGCAGGTATAGACCCAAACCAAAAAGTGGAAACTTTTCCATAAGGTATACAACATTCATTGATGGCAACGTATGTGTGTAATTTTCTTCTCCAAAATAGCACTTATTAATTATAAATAACAAATTATAACAAAGAGCTTGCTTGGAATTATTAAAAAATATTACTTAATAAGTTTCCAAAAACTGGAACAGGTAATGGTCCTGGTGGATATTTTTTGATTTTTTGATAAAACATATTTAAGTAATTTGCAATCAAAAACACAATCATTAATGCTATTCCAAATAAAAAATTCATTTTAAATTTTAAATTTTCTTTTTAAATTTAAAATTTTGAAAAATATTTCTTTAAATAATTTAGATAAAACAAAATAATATCTATGATATGCTAATGAAAAATTTTTACGCTGCTATTATGTGAGGTATAAAGTATATATATTTAAAATATGTAATTTAGTCAATAAAATAATAAAGTTTTAACTTTATTTCTATGTTAAATTTATGATTCAGTAGTTTGCTTGATAAAAATTTTAGTTTCCTTTTTAAAACAAGATCGATACGGTCATAATATCTGACTTTGCTTTTTATATTTTTCAAAGTAAACATTTTAGTATATTATGTGTAAGATTCATCAAAATATGGGTTATAAACGATATAAAAACTACTGAATTTCAGATGCCAAAAATTCACTATTATAAGGTTATCGAGTGGCAGATGCCACATATTCTTTGTTAAACGGATATCGAGAGTAAAATTCTATTCTTTCACTTTTATATTGTTATCGAGTGGCAGATGTCACAAAATCAATATAATATGGATATCGAGTGTAAAATTCTAATGTTTCAGTTTTATATGGTTATCGAGTGTCAGATGCCACGAAATATGGATTCCATACTTTATTACAGCCACTGAGCGGCAGATGCCACAAATTAACTATAATATGGTTTTCGAGTGGCAGATGCCACGAAATATGGGTTCTATACGATATTACAGCCACTGAGAGGCAGATGCCACAAATACACTATTATACGTTTATCGATTAGCAGATGCCATACTATTTTTATTTTATAAGATAGGAGTCTATTTTGTTCTTTAAGTTAATAAAGGGAATTTTTTGAAGATAGGAGATTTTTGGGCTGAAAAATGCATTTCTTTATGTTAATTAAGGGATTTTTATTAGGGGTCTTTGTAGGGTGTGACGGACGGACGGACAGACGGACAATGTCAAATCCATATATCTGCTTTTTAGCAAAGTCAGATTAAAAATATTAGTAATAAAATTTTTACTTCTGTCTAAATAAATAAAGTTATCAAAGTAAGCGTATATTAAGTTCTAGTCAACTACTTATTTTATTATAAACGCAGAATGAAAAGTTATGTTGATTTGAAGGGTCACTCGATGGAATGTTCGGAAACCACCTATTGGGATTTAGGTAGAAAAATCTCATAATTATGTCCGAAGTCAGTATTAGTCGAGGTGGGTCCCGGATGGGAACGGTATGGGCTCAGGGTGTGGAAGGGGTAGGGTCTGTTGGTTCGGGGTGGGTCGGTGTGGGTCGGGGTTGGTCGGGGTTGTTCAAGGTTGGTATGAGTGGAGTCAGGGTTTTTGGGGTATAGGGAAGTAGTTAGAAATGTCGAGGTTTGGTTAGGGCCATGAAAGTTATGGGTTGAGCTTGGAATTGTTATGATAATATTTTGGATAGAATCGTAAATGTTAGTTTTAAAAAATATACTATTTTTAAATAATTATTTTATATTATTTCCAAATCAAAGCAGGCTTTATTGCCAGTAGTCTTATAATGGACAAATAGGGCTTAAGCTTGTATAAAAATGATTAATAATAGGCTATAAATGGACCTAAAATTGGCTTAAAATGGTTTTAAATTAAAAGTTTTCATGAAAAACTTAATTGTTTAAACTTATTTGTGTAAAAAATAGCATCAAACAAAATTCACTTAAATAATACTAAAATCCGCTTTTAGTAAGTTTTCTCTAACAATTAATTTTGATGTTTAATTGACGAATCAAAATTCTCAAAACAATTACTGGAGTCCTAATTACAACAATGTATTTTAAAGTTATAAATTTTTTTAGATGAGACAAAACACAGTACAAGTAAAAAATAAAATAAAATTTTCTTAAAAATCAAAAGAAACTATAGTTGTTAAACAAAGAAATTAATAATTAAAAGCCAAAAAATATCAAATGAACTAAAATTATTACTAAACTATTAAATTAACTGAGCGTACAATATAATGTAAGCTCATTATGAATTTTCAAACTGTATCTTTTTAAAACTCATTCTTAAACTAATAAAATTTAAAATTTCAAAATAGTTTGTAATACGTTATTTAAAATTTGTATTGTATGGGACCTCATGTCACTACACTATTACTGTTCAGTTCTAGTAGTTTCCATAATCTTTGGAATAAAAAAGTTACAAAGTATATATTTGGTCGTCATTTCGATATCGTCACTGATCACAAACCGCTAAGTATGCTAATGGGAACGAAAGGTCATATCATGTCCGTTTTTGTGTCAAGACTTCATCGCTGGGCAACTATAGCAATCATACGATTTTGCGATCTCTTTTCGTCCAACGAAACAACATGCGAACTTCGATTATCTTTCACGATATTCACTTCCAATTATCAACGATCCGTGCTTACCTGAAGATTATTCAGCCGTGCAAACGACAATTGCTTTCATCGAAGATATTGAATCATGTCCTGTGACCTAAAAGCAAGTTCGCGAAGCAACAAAAAAGGACACTGAACTAATCGAATTCATCCGTCATATACAGTCTGGCTAGCCATTCGACAAATGTCCGAAACACAACTTGAAACCATTTTTCAATAAATGTCAAATGCTAAGCTATAATGACGGTTGCATCTTTCTTGGTCATCGACTTGACTTTCCATCAACTCTTCGTTCTCGAATTTTCAATTCGTTGCATGAATGTCAATCGCCCGAAGTTATATATGGTGGCTCAACATCGATGCTGCGGTGGAAGAAACTGCGAAAGCTTGTTCAATGTGCGCTGAAGTTCATGGTTATAACCTGATAGTCCGAGTTCACATTGATATATGTGTTCCACAATATGGCAAGATTTGGCTGGTAGTCGTGGATGTTTATTCCAAATGGATCGATGTAGTGATAGAAATTATTCAAATTTTTAATTCCATTAACGTTCCATTACCGCAAACAAGAAAAGTAACTCCATTCCACTAACGGCAAAATCATTATTTCAAACCTAATTACCGTTCCATTAACGCTATATTTTTCAATTCCACTAACGTTCCACGGTAATGGAACAAAATTTTCTATCACTAG